>JAGDQP010024966.1:12490-27374 GCA_022664845.1 Lepisma saccharinum
CGTCTTTAGAGATATTTTGTAATATTTTCATAATCTACAAATAATGTTGTACTGTCAAACTAAATTTCATTATTCTAGCGGCAGCCGTTTAGGCTGTGTATTCTTTAAAATTTAGGGTTGGCGGCCATTTTGAATTCAAGTTGGCGACTTTTTCAAATTTTTAAAAGGTTTTCTTAATTTGCTACCAATGATGTAGTTTCATACCAAATTTCACTGTTCTATCTTTAGCCGTTAAGGCTGTGTATTCTTTGAAATTTTAGGTTTGGCGGCCATTTTGAATCCAAGATGGCAACCTTTTCAAAATGTCGGAATTTTTCCTGTATCTACTTATCATCCTCTACCTTCATACCAAATTTCATGTTTCTAGCTTACTCCAAACACCCTAAACAATATGATGAATGAGTGAGTCAGTCAGTCAGTCAGTGAGTGAGTGAGTGAGTGAGTCAGTTAGCCTAAAATGTGCAATTTCAGGGGTCCACAACTAGAACATAGTTTGAGATACGAATATGAAATTTTGTACATCTGCACATATTTACCATATCTCCTTAACGGCAAAAGCTCATATTCCTATCTTTAACATCTTTTTTCTTACGGGGCCCCCAAATCGTCGATTTTGCCATAAACTCTTGTTCCTGTATAACATGCTTCTGGCAGTGCTGACGTTTTCTGACGTGAAGAACTTGGCTCATGCACTGCCGTGCATGTTGATAAACTTTTTAAGCATTGGCTACGTTATAATTTTCGGAGGGAGCGTAATTTTGTGCAACTTTTCCTACTCGACGACCATGTTTTAACTACTGACTGGCCTCAACCAACTTAACCAACAAAATTTCGACGAAAATAAATCAACAATCAGATCTTTTAATTTGTTTTTGCTGATTTTAAACGAAAAAAAATAAAGAAATAAAGGAATAAAATATGCTAAGAAATATTAAGTAATAAAATGAAGAAACAATAAGAATAAAATCCCTCAATCAACAATGAAAGGGATTATCTAGGTGGCTCGGCTTCTTTGATATGTGGACAAATGAACACTTTGAAATTGCCAAAGACGAAGAAATATAACCGATAAGACACGAGTGGAAAAAGACAAGAAAACACATAAGAAAAAGGGAGAGGATAATATATGTTGTGACCAACTGATAATGGGGCAGTACAATGTACTTGTATATCGGTGAAACATGATACTTTTTTTCACTAATTGTACATCAAGGCATCGAAGGCGCATACATCAAGTTACTGCGAAACATTTACTCGACTGCCACATCTGTCATTATACTGCATCAAGAAAGTGAAAGATTTAAAGTTGGAAAAGGGGCAAGGGAGGGAGATGAAATTTCTCCAAAACTGTTTTTTTGCGGTCCTGAAGAGAGTGTTCCAAAATTTAAACTGGGATGAAGTCGGAATAAAAATTAATTTCGAATATTTTCATCACCTACGATTCGCTGATGAACGGTCACCTTCATCTTCATCACCTACGGAGCTATTTGCTTCAAGTGCCGAAGAACTACAAACCAGAATAGAAGAGCTGTGTAATGAGAGTTCGAAAATAGGTCTTAAAATGAATTTAAATAAAACAAAAGTAATGTTCAATCAACATGCTGTAAAGAAGGAAATAAAGATGAACGAAGTCATAGTTGATGAGTATGTTTACCTAGGCCAGCTCAAAACATCAAATGCCAAGTTGACGGATGAAATAAACAGAAGATGTAAAATGGCGTGGAGTTCGTTTGGAAGACTACACTTTATTTTCAAAAGCAAATTACCAATGTGTCTCAAGCGTAAAGGTTATAATCAATGTGTCTTACCTGTGATGACGTACGGCTGTGAAACTTGGACATTGAATGCGCACACAACTCAGAGATTAAGAGTCACACAAAGAGCAATTGAGATATGCATAGGAATCACTAGGAGGGACAGTCAGACAAATGAATGGATTCGTGCACAAACAAAGGTCGACGATGTAATCAAGACTGCGAAGAAGATGAAGTGGAGATTGGTCGGTCACGTAGCTAGACGAACAGATGGAAGATGGAGATTGGTCGGTCACGTAGCTAGACTAACAGATGGAAGATGGACGACAAATGTACTACAGTGGATTCCTAGAGAAAAGAAACGACCAAGACGACGTCCAAATGCAAGATGAGTAGATTAAATCAAGCGTCATGGATGAGGATAGCATCAGACCGAGAAATGTAAAAAAAAGGGCGAGTGGATAGAAAACGGCTGAATATGATGATGATGATGATTGTAAGGAATAACTAGTTTTGACATTGATTACGTAGATATTGTTTACTATACTATACAGTAATGGTTGAAGGAAAGAAAAGAGGAAGACCATTAATGTAACTCATTGACAGTAATAATAAAAATGCATAGATCGTATGCTAAAACAGAGAGGAAAAAGCAGGATCGGCTTAGCTGTAGAGGGTTTAAGATGCCTTAAAGTATCTGCCGCTATTGGGAGAACACCAAATAACCAAATAATAATGATATCACTTTCTAGTTGTTTTATTTTATTGTTTACCTAGTTAATGAGCTGAGCGAGTCAACGCCTAAGATCTCCGAGGTGATGACTGACAACTAGAGATGAGAAATCTGACGTAGTGATCACACGTCATGAGTAGATAGTTCTTGACTACAGAAATCGGAGAATACATGTTGAATATACACTGAAAAAAATGTGTTAGAAATCAGAGATCATTTCCTTGAATTTGTTTTTTAATTTTTCAGTTATAAATATTGAAAAATTCAAGTCGAGTAAGTTTCAAGCCAAACCACCATTCGTTCATGGCGCTGTTCCACTACAACTACAAAGAAATGTTGAAACTCGCTCAGCTCGATTATGTTTTTCGTTCGGAAAATTTTCGTAGTTAAAATTACTATTCATAAATTATTTTATTTAATCTCCTTTATTATTATTATTTTTTTTTACACACTACGGACTAAGAATTTTTATCTCAATATTCCCAAAGCTATCCGACACCTTTTCATAATTTGTTGTAGTCTTGCGTCTCATTGGTTTATCTATGTTTCATATACTGTCTTTGTGATATATTGAATATGTTGATTCCAGAAGCCAAGTGACATTGACGAACAATAAAGTTCGAGGTAATCTTTTGTATACAACCCGAAATACATGTGAAACAAAATTGATACATTTTTTACATGGACACATTAAGGTCCAACGTTTCTTTGTACAAAATATGACACTTTGGTGTCATATATTATCATCATCATCATCATATTCAGCCGTTTGCTATCCACTGCTGGATGAAACTGGATGAAGATCTCCACTTTTCTTCCCACATATCTCGGTGTGCTGCTTTGTAGCTCCTGAAAAACGCTTGATTTCATTTACTCATCTAGCATTTGGACGTCGCCTTATTTGTTTCTTTTCTCTAGAAAATTCAATGTAGTACATTTGTCGTCCATATCCCATATGTTCGTCTAGCTATGTGACCGACCCATCTCCACTTCATCTTCTTCGCAGTCTTGATTTCATCCTCGACCTTTCTTTGTTCGCGAATCCATTCATTTGTCTTCCTCTCCCTCCTAGTGATTTCTAGCGTGCATATCTCCATTGCTCGTTGTGTTACTCTTAATATTTGATTCTTTTGCGCATTCAATGTCCAAGTTTCACAGCCGTACATCATTACAGGTAAGACACATTGATTACAAACTTTACGCTTGAGACAAATTGGTAGTTTGCTTTTGAAAATAAAGTGTAGTCTGCCAAACGAACTCCACGCCATTTTACATCTTCTATTTATTTAATCAGTCAACTTGGCATTCGATGCTTTGAGCTGGCCTCGTTAATCTTTATTTCCTTCTTTGCAGCATGTTAATTGTACATTACTTTTGTTTTAGTTAAATTCATTTTAAGACTCATGTTAAAACTTTCATTACACAGTTCTTCCATTCTGGTTTGTAGTTCTTCTACACTTGAAGCAAACAGAACTACAGATGCTTATCAGAATAATGGAAACACCTGTAGTTGGCAACACGTCAGATGTATGGGTTGGCAGTGGTGTCGTGGCGACCGCAGCGCCGGACTGCTGGTGGTGGTGTGTTAGGTCGGTCTCCATACTACGTCAGGCGTCGTGGAACAGGAGTGTGCAGTGGCTGCAGCAGACGGAGGTAGTGTAAAATGGGAGACCTCTCAGAGTTTCAAAGAGGGCAAATTGTTGGTGCGCGGTTATGTGGAGTGAGTGTGACGGCAGTGGCTAGTGTGTTAGGTGTGTCGCCAGGGACAGTGTCGAAGGTGATGACGGCCTACACAACACACGGGAAAACCACATCGGGGAAGCGGAACCGTGGGCGGAAGAAAAGCATCAGTGACAGGGCACGCCGGGTATTAAAGCGCATTGTCACGCGGAACCGTCGTGCCACTGCGGCGCAAGTGACGGAGGAACTCAATCAGCACCTCCCCCAACCTGTTTCGACAATCACAGTCCGCCGCGAATTACATGACATGAACTTACGGGGTCGTGTTGCACGGGCCAAACCTCTCATCAGGGACCAGAACGCTTTAGCACGCCGCAAATGGTGCCGCGACCATGCAACTTGGACCGTTGACGACTGGAAACGTGTGGTATGGTCGGATGAGTCACCATTCACCCTATTCCAAACCACGGGCCGTGTTTATGTGTGGAGAACGCCCAAAGAAGCGTATGATCTGCAGTGTCTCCGCCCAACTGTGAAACATGGCGGCGGCACGGTGATGCTGTGGGCCGCAATATCATGGTTTTCATTGGGTCCTGTGGTCACACTTCGCGGACGCATCACTGCCAACGATTATGTCGCAATTTTAGGAGACCACTTGCATCCTATGGTCCGGATGTTGTTCCCGGACAATGACGCCATATTCCAGGATGATAATGCACCCATTCACACAGCTGGAGTTGTTGCAGCGTGGTTTGAGGAACATCGGGATGAAGTTCAACACCTCCCCTGGCCCGCCCAATCCCCAGATCTCAACATAATTGAACATCTGTGGTCCATCTTGGAAACACGACTCCGGCGACGATTTCCACCTCCATCCTCTCTCACAGAACTGGCCGATGCCCTGCACGAGGAATGGTGTAATATTCCACTTGCTACCATTCACGACCTCTATGCCTCCATCCCACGTCGCATCAAGGCTGTTCTGAAGGCGAAAGGTGGCCCGACACCATATTAATCTGGTAAGTTGCACTTTCGTTCAGGTGTTTCCATTATTCTGATAAGCATCTGTATATCATCAGCGAATTGTAGGTGACGAAAATATTAGCCATTGATTTTTATAACTCCATCTCAATTTAAATTTTGGTACACTCTCTCCAGGACCGCACAAAACAGTTCTGGAGAAATTGAATCTCCTTGCCTTACCCCTTTTCCAACTTAAATTTTTTCACTTTCTTGATGTAGTCTAATGACAGATGTGGCAGTCGAGTGAATGTTTCGTGGTAACTTGATATATGCACTTTCGATGCCTTGATGTTGAAAGTTTTTTTCGAAATCTATGAATCCCAAACATAGTGGAAGTTCATATTCATTAGTCCTTTCCATAATTTCATTCAGTGTGTGTATGTGGTCCATTGTGCTAAATCCACGACGAAACCCGGCTTGTTCCCTTCCCTGGTTAAAATCCAAGTTTCGTTCAGTATGATTCAAAATAACTTTGGTGAACATTTTGTACAGAACTGACAGTAAACTAATTGGTCTGTAGTTTTCCACGCGTTCTTTGTCCCCTTTCTTGTACAACAAAATGATAACTGCATTGCTTCAACTTGAGGGTGTTTCTCTCTTCCTCAGGAACATCGAGAATAATTTAGCACGTTCCTCGTTCATCTTTTCACCTCCCCGTTTAAACATCTCTGCTGTGAGTCCATCTCCTACTGTCGATTTTCCGTTCTTCATCCCTCGAAGTACTTTATCCACTTCTTCTTTCATTACATCTGGGACTTCTACACCATTTTCTTCTGAGTCTTTATTTCCTATTCTCCCTCGAAGTAGTACAATTCTCTGTAGAAATTTTCAAATATGTTTTATAATTTCCTCCTTATTTCGTGTTACGGTCCCGTCTGGCCTCTTAACTGCAATTATTTGCTTTTCCCCTATCATGAGATGCTGTTTGGCTTTCTTCAGGCTCTTGTTTTCCTCGATTGTATTTCTAACAAGATGCTCGTTATATCTTTGTACATCCTCTTATATTTCCTTCATTACGGTTTTATTTATTTCTATGTATTCAATCCTCTTTATGTAATTGTCCTCTTCTTTCATGTCCCTTCTTTACTTCATCAAGAGTTTACTTTCTTCTGGTTATATATAAAAGATTTCCTCGAACTCTTTTTATTCGTTAATGTCATTTGTATCCTTTTGGGCTCCTCATGTATCTACAGAGGAATTGGGGTTAATCAGGGCTGGAACCGGAAGTAGAAAAGTACCTTACATCGGAAAGTCTTGAAATTTAATCGAGAAGCGAAAAACCTTAATAGGACATCAGAAAATCCAGATATCACGAAAATTATTTGATTCCCGGAAATTGTATATCTCCCTCTCATTTCTGTTTAAACACAAAGGAAAAAAAATCTTCTCATATAATCTCTAAATATTGCTGACGCAAGAACATGACATGGAGCGGTCGTGGTTCAGTTATAGAGCATTAGCTTAACATTCGGGAAGTCCTCGGATGAATCCCAGCGGTCGCCCATCCTAACTTATGTATTTTTCAGAGTTTTCCTCAGTCATACGAGGCAAATGCTGGGATAATACCTACAATACCTTCCAACATCCTCTCACCCACGCCATCCCGGCCTGAGTCTCAAATGCCTAAAGGCCTTGAAATAAATTCAATTCAAGAATAACATGATCGAAACGAGAGCTGAGATCTTAAATTGCTCACGAGCAAGAAAAGAAGAATATTCGTTTAAGCTATACAGAAATTTAATTAAGAAAATTATACTCCGGAAAGAAAAGTTTGTGTTCCAAGAGGAAGTAGCTAATTCATAATTATTGTGCGTGTGTTAGTACAACAATCCAGAAATCTAAACTTGGAAGTATGTCTTGCGGGAGGAAATAAAATAATAAAGCAACTTTTCTAATTAACTACAAGTAAAAATTACTTCATTTTCAGAAGAAGAAAAAAAACGTCGAAATAAAAGTAACGAAAAAAAAAGAAAGGATGTGGGGAAGCGGAAGAGAGGATCTATAAAAAAAAAAGAAAGGAGAAATTGTTCAGAGTTTTAAATAATGTAAATAAGAAAACAAATTAAATGAAGTGATGAAAGCTATTTTTAAGGGAGAAAGGAATTTAGTTATTATGTGACACGACCACACGTGTCGAAATTCTTTAACTGTCATTTTTTTTTTTTAAGTTTCTGACACCGGAATGAAATCAGCTTATAACGATAATGGAGGTACGTACGAGAGAGATAGAAGCTAAAAAAAAAAAAATGTTCGTGTCTGATTTGGATATTGTATATAGATATTTCCTGTAGTCATCCAAAGCATGCCAGTTTGGCTTCTTAAAAATAGCAAAAGTCAATTCCGTCAAGGAAGTCTACATGAGTTGTTAGGGAGTGTATAATGTGTAATCGCTCTCATCTCCGAAAATCACCTTTACATAAAACCTGTCCATCAAGCTCTGAAAGCTATAGACCTCCCATGTTGAGCTTAAGTATCCTTTTTCTGGAGGCTTGATTCCTTCTTTACTTTACTCAACCTTCTGTGGAGTTCTCTCTTACCTCCTACATAACCATAATATCTACCTATCGTGTGTATCCCTCCACTACGCCACTATGTTCCTCCCCCATTGTTTGTTATGTCCTGGTTAATTTCTCTAAGCCTTGAGGGACGGAGAACGTTATCAGACCACCTGTAATCTTGGCTTCGTTTCAAACGTCGATAGCTTTTGGCATGTTCTCTTTTAAAGGTTCTTTTTCCATGTCTGTTTTCTGCCTTGTTTCTGTAAGAACCCCTCCTTCTTCAGCTTGTTGAAAGGTATATATACACGAGTTCGTGCACACGCTTTCATGATTCCGTGTATATTCTGCTATTTAAGCGTTATTGTTTCTCTGTTGTTTTTTTTTTCATTCTCAAATTTCTTTTTGTTCTTCATATCCTATCGTCTTTCTACTCTTTGTGCGAAACGAAAGCAAAACAAGCATGTAAAAGAATAAAGAAAAAGGAAGAAAAGGAAGGTAGAGAGAATGCAAAGAAAGAAGAAACATAGCCATTGGACAGACTGACAAGATCACTTAATATGCATCATGAACCTAGAAGACTTAACTAGATGACGACCTCCAGAATTATTCTGCGAAATTATATACATTACGTGTCTTCATTTCCTTTTTCTTTTCTTCTTACTTTTTTTTTTGTGGGGTGTATGCTTCAGAAATTATTCTCAGCTTACATTTATTACATGCTCTGTGGACCGAGAACAAATAAAACAATAAACTAAGTTCATATTACCAGAAAATGGGTAGGAAAAGTTTTGGGAACAGTGGAATGAAATATATAATAGCCTCAGAGAGAGAATGGTCCTTTTTTTTCTTCAGAAAGTAAATAAAATAAATGTTTGTTAAGAGGGAATATATCAACTTCTCTCATAAATTATCTCTTAACTACACTCATTACATCCACATTATGGCCTGACACTGTCACATATATTGCTTTATACACAGATATTTATATAGAAAGAGGAAGTTATGGAGTAATGTCAAAATTCGTCTGCGCTGTGCTACGTTTTCGTCGTGACCATCAGAGCTATTTCTTTCAAAGTGGTTCACAATATCGTAACATGATTATTTGTTGTTATATAGGGTTAGAAAAATTTGTGCTGGGGTCACACAAAGGACCATTTTTTACCCCTCAACCGATTTTAATGAAATTTTGCACATAATATCTAGACCATTATAAGAGTTCCAATAATCCAAATCCTATGTCCATACCATACTTCCGGTTATCATGAAAAGTGAGTCCAAACATGACCACTTCCGGATTCTAATTTTTAAAGTGTTGTTCGAAATAAATTCTGATATCCTCAGAATGGTTTAAGCAATGAAATCCAAATTTCGTTTGGAAAATACTAATATAATGAGAATGTTACAGTATAAACTGAAAGGCTATATCTTTAACCGTTTTGGAGATAAAAATTTTTTTTTTGTAAACGTTCAATTTTACTTAGAAGAAAGCACCTTTCCCAGAAAACTCTGTGTTGTTTACCCATCAGCCCCGACTAGTTAAAAAACAATATTTCGCTCAAAGAATCTCCATGTCATGTAGAAGATCATATTTAAAAAAAATATTTTGTAACTGATGAGGGCTGATGGTTAGAAGAAACATTGTATACTCTAAAAGTTGAGTACCTCACGTGGAAGTATATGTTTGAAATTCAGCTAAATAAACCATCATATGTCTGAAAGTTCTTATGATATCCAAACCACATTTTGTGTGACAAGTACAGATGTTATGAACATATCACTTTTCTAGTTGATAACTTCAGCCGTGTTTGAAATAGAAAATATTTACTGCTTATCTCGCTGACTCTAGGAGTTCGGAGCTAAGATATCAGAACACATGCTTAAAAACAACATCGAAGAAATGTGAGCATGTCTTCAAGAAGAAAACATTTTTGTCGTCGACAGAGGCTTCCGGAAATTCACTCCATCTTCTATCAAACTTAGGTTTCTAATCTGAAATGCCCGTGTGTCTGAAGAAAAGACAAAAACAGCACACGTCCTTGCAGGAAAATAAAACAACGATAATAACAAGAATACGGTGGGTGGTGGAATCTGCGAACAGCAGAGTTAAGCAGTGGAAGGCTCTGGATCATGTAATATCCAACACATAAACAGGTAAACTGGATTACGTCCGTATCGTGTTCCATTTGCAACGTCTATCGGCCTGCGCTTGTGAGAGACACATCTACAGATAAATAATCGCAAGAAAAAAGCTGTTACTTGTGCATAAAACTACACTCAAAATCTCCTGGCACAAAAAGTACACAAAAACTTGAACTTTTTGTGAACGCATGTGAACTTTATGTGAACTAACCGAAAAAACGTGAGTTTTTACTGTGATCAATGTGTATTTTTTTTTTTTTTTTGCTTCTGGCCCACGGTGCACATTTTGTACACATTAAGTACATATTTATTGTAGTTCACATTGTCTACACTTCGTTTTGAGCTCAAATTAAGTATATTTGCCAATATTAAGGGAACTTTTTCTGCAGAAATTGTATATCAGTACACCAGAAGTGCATATATTATGCACTACAGTGTGGCGTGGTTTATATTAACTTCACGAAAAGTTAATATAATATGCACTAAAAACGTGCTAAAACGGGGACATATTGTGAACTTTTTTCGGGACATATTGTGAACTTTATGTGTATGTTAGATGTACATTCATTTTCAGTGTTATGGTTTAGAAGAAAATGTCAATAATGAACAGAAACACAAAATGTAGTTATCACACAAGATGTGGTTTGGATATCATAAGAACTTTCAGACATATGATGGTTTATTTAGCTGAATTTCAAACATATACTTCCACGTGAGGTACTCAACTTTTAGAGTATAAAATGTTTCTTCTAACCATCAGCCCTTATAAAAATTAAAATCCGGAAGTGGCCATTTTTGGAGGCGCTTTCCATGAAAACCGGAAGTGGTATGGGCATAGGATTTAGATTATTGGAACTCTCATATGGTCTAGATATTACGTGCAAAATTTAATTAAAATCGGTTGAGGAGCAGAAAACTCTTATGCACAGTACTCCTTAATTAAACGGCCCTCTTATGCACAGTACTCCTTTGCACATGGCAGAAGCTTTGCCAGGTGTTATTTAAACTTAAATTTAAGAAATAACTTCTACATTAACTCTGCAGGTGAAACATGAATACAATGTGTACAATTCAAAATTTGGGCTCACATGAAGGGTGCTGTCATGGTTGAGATACTTTAAAGTTAAAAAAAATCTTATTTTGTCTGAGCCATTTTAATAATTATTGACTACGGTCCTTCTCGATACGAGTTTTAATGCGTTTTAAAATTCACAAATATCTATACCCTAGCATGGACTCGAACCCGAAATCTCGTAGACCTCTGACCATGCGTCAGACCTTACAGTCCCAAAGGCTTGAGGTTTCTTGTTGACAATTGGATGGCTTAAAGCCCGAGTGATCAAATGGCAGAACTAAATATTGCAGAAACGTAAAGATACAGTTTTCTCTTCCCATAAGAACATGTACAAAATAGTTTCACAGTTTTCTGTTGTTGCAACAATTTGGTTTTCAGAACATAGTAAGTGTACCAAGTGAAAAAATCGAAAACACAAATAACTGAATATCGGCTGAAAGTTGAGTTGTTTCACTCTGGCTTTAACCCATCCAATTGGTGTCCATGATCTCATGGAGTCTGGGAATAAATACGAAAAGTTTTGCCAACATATTTATTATGAAATATGAATTTCTAATGTGCACTGGATTATATTCCTATCGGAATGTAAAGATTTGTTGTTCTTCACCTTTTGGAAAGGTATGAAATATTGTAGAAATGCTTTCTTTAATAAGAGATACATAAGAGAGTGTACTGGACGGAATGAGTAATAAGAATTACATGGACGGAATAAGTAATGAGAATTACGTAGTGAGAGTGTACTGGACGGAATAAGTAATAAGAATTACGTAGTGTGAGTGTACTGGACGTAATAAGAGTTACCTAATGAGAGAGTACTGGACGGAATAAGTAATAAGAGTTACGTAGTGAGAGTATACTGGACGGAATACGTAATAAGAGTAACGTAATGAAACTGTACTGGATAGAATAAGTAAAGAGTTATGTAATGAGAGTGTAAAGGCAGAATTAAGTCATGAGATGTAAGGAGAGTGAGTTAAGTAATGAGATCATACTGGACGGAATAAGTGCTAACAGTTACGCAGTGGAAGTGTACTGGAGGGAACAGGTGACAAGAGTAACAAACGTACACCATATGATTCTATCGTGGGCAAGATCAAGCCGATTTTCATCATGAACACCTACTTCCCGAAGATCCCTTGTAATATAGTCCGGTCTTCCCAATGATCTCTTTCCTGTTGGGAAAGCAACTCCAACCCGTAATAATAATAATCATCATCATAATCGCAACGGAGCAAATTAGGAACTGTTACAGTTTAGTGCTGGAGAGGCATTGCCGTTGGCGTACCAACACGAGATTTGACCCTTTGGGAAGGAACAAATCATTACACATTTTTAATCTAGTGCTGCTGACAGGACTAGAGTGGCCGCTCTTTTCCTCAATTCCGGGCGTTCATTTATTTGTGTAAGAAAGCAGTTTACACAAACACAGACAAATTGAAGAAAAACACAAACTACCAGGAAATAAGGAAGATTATGCCAAAGTTTGACATTTATCTGCGTTAGTTCATCTGTCAGAAACGATTAGTTAAGGAAATGTATATAAACAAACTCTTCTTTGTTTGAAAGTAGAAACTCGTTTCTTTTTTTCAGGTTGGAACAGATAAAATAAGGCGACGACTAAAATATTACCTTTCTTCTGTAGTATCTGTTCCGAAAGTGGTTCTCACAAAATACTTCTTTTTTTCCCCTTGGATTGGTTTGTTTGAAATACAAACAAAATAGCCACTCATAACAAACAGAACTGAAAACACTCGTGAAGTCTGCTTTCGATCACAACCTGTGGTGACTTTTCGTTGACTGAGCCAAAACAGAATGACATAACAAGACTGAATTAAAAGTGGAGCTTATTTAAGTCGAGGGGAAAATGTAAAGAAGCAGCATCGAAAGTCAAAACTGAAGTCCAAGATCGTTTCTGTGAAGTGTGCTAAGATGAGTCTGAAGTATTATGTAATTTTAACACGTTTTTATTAACTCACTTTCTTGTGTCTCTGTTCGGTACAAAATATAACAAAACAACAGGAAATCAACTAGCTTTTTATCTGTCTGTTCCGTACAAATTTTGTAATCATTTTAAACTAACTTCCCGATGAGCTAGAGACTTGAAACTTTAAACATAGCTCAGAACTGGATGACAATGTAATATTAACTTATGACATTTTGAAAAGGTCGCCATCTTGGATCCAAAATGGCCGCAAAAACATTATTATATAGAATACACAGCCTAAACGGCTAGAGCAATAGAAACAAAATTTGGTATAAGGATACACTATCACTAATAACTTACGAAAATATTACCAAACGTTTCCAAAGGCGCCATCTTGGATACAACATGGCGGACACAAAAATGCATTTTTCACACCATTTGAGCTAGAGAAATAAAATTTGGTAAGAAGCTACATGACCACTAATAGATTAAGAACATATTATAAAAGTCGCCATATTGGATCCAAAATGGCCGCCAAACCCATTGTTTTATAGAATACACAGCCTAAACCGCTGGGGCTAGCAAAGTGAAATTTGGTATGAAGCTACATTATCACTAGTAGGTTACGAAAATATGACCAAATTTCTCCAAAGACGCCATCTTGGATCCAACATGGCGGATAAAAAATCAATTTTCTACATCGTTTGAGCTAGAGATACGAAATTTGGCATAAAGGTGTATCATAAAAGGAATAATTATTTTTTTAAAATACTATTTTTAAAGATGGACTAAAAAGCAAAAAATAATAAATTGAATTAATCTTATGAATAGGAAAATAAAAGAGTGGGTGCTCTTGCTTACCTTATCATAAAATCACAATTTCTAAGAGCACCCACGCTTTTATTTTCCAATTCATAAAATTAATTCAATTTATTATTTTTTACTTCTCAGTCCACCTTTAAAAAACGTGTTTTTTTAATTTTAATTAAATTTTCATTAATAAGCTGATGCCATTCGTTAAACAACGAAATAACAAACTGTCTATTTGTAAGTCTATCGCTATTTTGATTTTGATCGCCCGTACAAACGAGCAGAAATACGTTGATATTAATTATAAATTTAGGGTGGACACGTCTACCTTCCCATTGTGGATCAAAAGTCAGCGACGTTACATGTTTATGGCTTTATGGAACTCGCAAGTTCATCGTCGTAGTAACAAACGTTGGCCATCGGGATCTATCCTGGGCAAGATCAAGCCAGTTTTCAACACAAACACCTACTTCCCGAAGATCCCTTCTGATATTGTCCTCCCAAAATCGTCTCGGTCTTCCCAAGATCTCTTCCCTCCGGCTTTTACACGAGGAATACCAATGCAACACTACCAAGATAGCATACCAGCTTGCAACAAGGTTGTCAGTCACTTCCTTTCAGCTTGCTAAACTTGATATTCTGTTGAACTTCGTAAAAAACGATGAAACAATATTGTTGCAACAACATAAGCGACTTGGTTGTTATAGCTAACCTAATTCAAGCTTGTTGCAACAAGCAGTTACGCGAATAAGCTTGTAAGATTTTGAAATTTATTTAATTTGTTTCGTTACACTTCTGCAGTAGTTCTTTCACGTGCCTAGGAATGTTTTACCGTAAGCTGATCTTCGCCGACTCGCATCCTTTTACTACAGCGATCTGATGAACTAAGTGTAAATAACACTTGGAAAACCAGTTAGGGCGTTTGATTAAGTGGTGACCACAGCACCGGATTGGTGTGACAGTAGTCCTGGGGTCGATTCTCACCCAGGGCAATATTTCAAAAAAATAATTACATTGTTTTTCTTTTTTGTCCTGTGAAGGCAATTTCAACTTTGATTCTTGTAAACTAGACTGCCTGATTCAAGCTTGTTTAAACCTTTTTTTTGGGTTGACTGGCTAAGTTTTCCACAAGTTGTTCCACTTGTTAAACTAAGCTTGGCTTAATTTTGAGTGAGGTCAATATTGCTATGTGTGTAATAAAGGGTAGCGAGAACCAACAGGCTTATAATAGGTAAGAATTTTGTACTT
>JAGDQP010024967.1:0-16674 GCA_022664845.1 Lepisma saccharinum
ACTTTGACCACAATGAACTGCATCACACAACTTCATAGACAGTCATGTGAAGATTGTTTCAAATTAGGTCATTTACTCTTTACCTGTTCACATCTGTCACTGCACTTGTGGGTCGCTCACGTCCTTGTTTGTCAGCCACTGGACTTTCAGCCTCTTTAAACTTCTTCATCCAACTTTGGAACAAATGATGTCGATTGTTCCATTTCCGTACAACGCCACGGATCTTCTGTGGATCTCTGCAGCCTGGCATCCCTATTTTTTCAGGAATTAAATCACTGAGTTTTGTTTTCCTCTGTAATCCATGTTGTTTGTTCAGGAATTTGGAAATAAAATATTCTCTATATTAGAAATACAGCATAGTACATCTCAGCACAATTAACAAAAAATCAGTTAAACATTACGGAAGTTATGAAGGAGGAGGTATTACTGTCAGGATGACTTTTGTAATTTTATCTTTATATTACTGGGACCTTTCCCAGTGCTTTTCGAATCCTAAACCAACTCTTTGTCAACTGGATTATGGCCACTCGGTACATAAATTTATAATTTAGAACAAGAGTGGCATTTTCAGTACCTAAAGTATGCTGGAGAATAAATGAGCACCTGTGTTTCGGCTGGAAATTTGTAACGGATGGTGCTATGCAAATTAGACTTATGATGTGAACACTCTGTTGCTTATGGAAGTTGCTTCTATAAGATGTCTTCTCAGGGCCTCTAGTGGGATATACCTCTGCTCGTTGCTGTTAATTAATCTATTTTTTATACCTAGAACATTGCCTTATACTTATAAAGCTCTGATTCTAGACTAATGTCCCGGGTAAATCAACGGTGCGATAGTTTTTATACCTACAGATAATACGAGTATTACTTACTTCAAAAATAAAAAGCAAGATAAAGTTGTCACCAAGAGCGTCCCCAGTAATCAAGGGTGCGAACCTTTCAAGGGGAATACATAAGATGAAGTGTCGTTTCACAGGACATACAAGTACTTACGAGGTTTTAACATAACTATTTACACAGATATTATTACATAATTGGATCTAGTTCACTTAATATTGAACCAATCAGAATCAAATTCATACATCACCTAGGCGACATATTATGCTATTCACAACAAAATATTATATCAGTTCGCGGACATACTGTTCCAAAAGGCGTATCGCTCCGAATTCAGTTGTACAGGATAACGTATACGAAAGTTTTATACAGTGCTAAACATTCTGCAGGAAAATTACACATTGTTGAAGTAAAATACTCATAGCTTCGGAATGACAAAAGATATCAACTACATACATGCAACGTTTATAGAACACGTATGAGGGAATCTTTTATGAGTAATTATAATAATATGCGTATAGCAACCGCGTATGTAAGGATTTACAAATTTCGAGGCAAGAAGTAAAATATGTTTATTAACTCACAATTGATATAGGCCTGAACCAAAGTTATACAAATATGAGTGGGATGGGAGGGGGATGCCAATGTAAGGTGTAAAGTTCACTAAATTTTTGAATTTTTATTTGTTCATATGGTTACAAATAGTAAAATAAAAAAAATATTTCTACTACAATGCATTTTTTGCAACCAAAATCTGATTGGCAAAATATTAAAAAATATCATGCGATCCTGTGATACTAAAATAGGAAGACTGATACAAAATTTTGTACAACTTTTATTCGAACATTTTTTTAAACATATTTTGGCTCTGCTGGCATGTACGAGGTTAGGAAAAAAATATATATTATTCAACACAGTTCACAATTTTTTTATTTTATCCTAAAATTATGCAAAAATAACTACTCGCGGAGAAAAGTAATAATGACCTTTTATATTGCTGATAATATTCGAAATGTAATTAAAAAAAGAGAGCCTTCTATGTTCATTGGTTTAGGAGTTATGCCTCATAAACTAAGTTCAGATAGGAACATGACTATGTTTTTCAAAATGGCGGAAAATCAGCAACTGGATTTTTTGTAGGTTAATAAGAGCAATATGTAGAACATATTCTAATATGTTTCATTCATCTTTTTTTATTCTAAATATCCAGATTTGATAAAATTTTGTCGTAATTACACTACTCTAATAATTCAAAATCAACATTATCAATAATTATGTTCGATAGTAACTCGTTTTCATAATTAGGCATTAGATGAAAGGTGACTATCTCGTCTTAGATTCCATCTGTCCAATGTTACATTCATCCATAAGTTCAACAAGCATTTTGTTTAAAGTTAACCTATTTTACGGAATAGATTTATCTATTTCTATAAGACATTTAAATTATTGTATTTTCCATACGAATTCAGAACTATCGTTAATATCGTTATAAAATACATACAAAATCATACAAGAGGTAAACAATTTAAAGATAATGCGACACATAACACAAAAATGACAGTAAAAAATAAGTTTGTAGTGTTTATAATTACTCCAGTTAATATTATAAGTATTACATTCATGAGAAAAATCCTTCTTCTACCCGCATACTGAAAGTTAGACGAGAGACTAACGCGCTTGCTTCCAGTACAATGGTCACACTCACGGGTTTATTTCCCACCGGAGTGTACTTTACAAAAAAAAAATAAAAAAAAAATGTAGGTATAGTCTTTAGAAGCTTACCTGCTTGTTTTGAAAGTTAATAATAATTCACTCAATTCTTTTTATCCACAATATGTGAAGAGAGTCTGTAAGATGCAGAACAATTCCAGAGAAAATGAATATACCAGTCTCATCCACTCGCTGCACTTCTTGTGCATATTACTTATTCTTGCAGAGAATACCAGTTAAAATGTGTGTTTAAAAAGTTATCCCCATCACTTGCATTAATAGCAGGGAATCATGATAATGTTTGCCTGTGTAAACGAAATGATTAACTTCTAAACACTCCGGAAGTTTGATTCAAGTCAGATTTTTAACTGATGAATTATTGTTGACCGTAACAAATTAAAATTGTGTTGTTTTTTTCGTTATTATGTTTTAATCTACTATTTCACTGTAATCGCCGAAACATTTAATTTCTTACCTTTGATATTTGCATTACCTAGTGTCTAAATTTTCAATCAAGCGTTAAATTTTGAATTATATAAAAACAGCCTGACTCTGTTAATTTTTTATGAACTATGTAGTTCAATACGTTTGTTGCTCCTCATCATTTTGATAGTTTCTTCTTGCAATTTCGAGTTAATTTAATGATAACTTAAAACTAATTGAAACATTTAATCGAAATCCTAATGATGTGTGCTCTAAACTAAATTTGATCCAGGAAACTATAATTTGTTTTTAAAATCCTTGCAATTGATATGACAAATTACATAGCTAACATATCCTCTACAAGTGTATCATACAATATTTTGTGTGCTTTTCTGTTCGTTATTTTTACCTAAACTACTGAGAATAAAAGCAATTTATCATTATATCTATAGTCAAGTTATAAATGTTTCATTTCTGTTATTCCCTGTTTCCAAACAATATCCCTTCAAGTATATTAATGTATCTTGTCGGTAATTAATTTGCAATTCCACCACGCGGTTCTTTGTTTATCATGATACAATAAAGGAATGACCAGCTACCATTTTAAAAAATCTATTAGATTTGTTTTGTCCAATATAAGAGAACAAAAGGATGATGCATGTTGTAGGAAACAATTACCAATTTTTTGTAATTTACTTTGCATCAGTGGCATGCTAGAATGCGCGTAATTGTCTAATGAATTTGCTTCTCGGTCCATTGTAAGCGCAGAAGTTGTATACGATTTATTGGAAAAGTTTTCGTTCGGTAATTTATCGTTGAGTGCGAAAGAGAGATACCACAAATAAAATATGGGTGGATTGAATTTTTTTAAGTGTGTAAGTCGTTAATCGTTAATTCCAGAGCTGAAACTGGTCACCGGGTCATTCGGCTTATGTTTTGGACCGGTTGATCGGGTCTAGGCTTCGGATTGGCCTGACCCGGTAACCCGGAGGACATAGCAGAGTTTTTTAAATTTATTTCTTTGCATTTGAACAATGTTTCTTTCAGGGGTGACCAGGACCGGAAATGTTTCCCAGTTTCAGCTCTGGTTAATACTACTATTATGATCATTACTAAGTACGCGTATGTTTGGCAACAATGTTGAATATGACAGCATAATTGGTTGAATACAATTTTGGCCTAGCCCGCCGTGGTCTTGTGGTTAAGGTCGTGGTCTAGAAACGATACTGGGAAGGCAAGTATGTTTCGACTTCTGATGACGGCTATATTGATTGTGTCTTTTCAGAACTGTCCTTAATTTCACCATCCAAAAGTCTGAGCAAAAACAAAAATATAAAGTCTATATTTATGAAAAAAAAAAAGTTTTGCTGGTTTTAAGATGGGAATAAAGATCTACATCAAATAGTAAAAACTATAAAGTCATTTTTGATAGAAGTACTTATACCGTTGTAATATGTACTTTCTTGATAAAATTACTTGGCATGATACAGTACAGCTCTTCATTAACGCCCTAAAAAGAACAAAACTTTTTTAAATTTGAAAATGGATTTGGGAGCGTTTGCTTCTTTGCTTCTCAATTTGCGTATGAATTTTATACCAAACACAGAGGCTAATTGATGTATTTTGAGTGAAGTTTCGGGCTGGTTGCTTCTGTAATTTCAGCCATGATGAAAGCGATATTTGCATCTGTTGTGATGACTTCAGGATGATTATTTATGTTGAATTGAGGAAATGGTTGTATCCGGTCGTCAGTATTCCATCAAGTTTGAGCATTTCTTCTATGATTATTGCTGCTATTATTCCGTTTGCTTTTTACTGCTTTAAAATAAGCGCATCCTTGATAATTTGCTTGGTGGCTGTTGCCATAATTTGCACAGGTTGCAGGTTCGTTTCTGGATTTCTTGAGACAATTTTTGGTGAGATGCATTTGGGCATATTAGAGGCATCGTAGTATAGCCCAACATGTGTGTTGGGAATGCCCAAAGCGTTGACATTCGAAACATTGAAGAACGTCCGTAGGTCTGTAGTACCCGACTTAAATTCGGTAACTCAATACATACTGGAGTGCTTATAATGCTTTCTTGTCAGCGTTTCTCGATAGCGTTGCTTAGAAAAGTTGATAAAATATCTTTCCATGAGTTGTTTTGTCTCTCCCAGTCAATTAAGTGACATTTGATACTGGAAAACTAAGGTCAATAAGATTTTGCTTTATATCTGAAGTGAGAGTATCACCTGGACGGGCCGAGCCCGATTTTTCAAAAATTCTTAGCCCGAACCTGGTCCGATAATTTATTAAAACTCTGACTGTTCACCTCCTGGGATCCAGTGGTTGGATTGACCATATTCTGGTATTGACGCGGATCATGAGAGGAAGCTTCAATACGCATATTGTCTTTTGTTATTTATTGAAGGAAAGGCATGGAGTCACTTGTGTGACTGCCGACTGGGGTGAACAGTGAACAACTAATTCTCTATAAAGCGAAAGTGGAGCCGCTAAGCAACACCAACTGTAAATATTATATTCTTTGTAATATGTACCTTTCACTCGACGTGCACACAGACTTCAACGTTTAGCTTTATTCCAATTATCGTTTAACGGAAGTCAATAATTATTAAAGAACGGTAATTAATCAGCTCGAGCCCGGCCCGGCCTGTGCAGGTCAATATCACCAGATAATTTTCGGATTACAATTTTCAGTGACCGGTCACGTTTCGATGGTTCAGAAGCAAACTGGATCTTCATTTGTGTACAATAAACAGTAATCTTGTGATAATCATCCTTTGAGAATGTTTGAATTTTTATGTGTACCTTATTATGAGTACAAACTGGTGGTAAATGGCACATTGTTTATAAAGTCCTGGTAAGATTGTACTTGTTTTGAGTTCCATAAATGTATAGAAGTGAAGGCTTCGGTTCTGCATGTAAAGTCTTCTTTTCAGTTTCACTACCACCAGAAGCAGGTATAGTATGTGGTTTCTTCTAAGTATTATCACTTATCAGTATTTTCGTCTGGGTTGAAATTATTATATTTGCTTCTGAAGGTCACAAAAGAAGCAGTTTCATGCTTCTTCTTGATTATTTTGACGGATTTCTTTTTTTTTTTTAAAGTCATTTGTATCGATTTCAGTTTCAGTCTAGGGGTCAGTGGTTTGAGGAAGTGGGGTGGGTGAGGTTCTGAAGACGGGGAGGGGAGGTTAAGAAAAAGGGTTGGTGAGGTGATGTCAGGAGGAGGTGAAGCTCCGTTGGAAGGTTCAATTTCTTCGTTATACTACTTAAAAGACATCTCCTTGAGCTGCAGAAGTGGATCCGGAGTTGGTTTGTACTTCGGATCTAATCGCCTGTAAAAAGTCCGCTTACGTTCATCGTCGGATGGTGGTCGCATTTTAGTAACCATACCTGCATGGACCGGATTGTGGAGAACTTTGGTATTTTTTTTAATCTTGCAAGAAGCTACCATTTTTTTCTTTCAAATTGTGGATTTCAATTTCTCTACGATTTTATAAGTTTAAATACTCTTTATTTCGGGAGCTGTAATAGCCGAAGCTAAAACCATCAATTTGAAAGCACCAAATGCTGGAGCCAACGAACAAAGCGTCCGGTAGCATCAATGTCCCAACGTTGTGTGTTGCAACAATTCCCTTCCATAGTGTATGTCGTAGGTACTCTTGTAACATATCTGAAGTAAATAATGTTATTTTAATGTGATCGATATCAAACTGCTATGTAATGTCTACAAATTGTGTACAGAAAAAGAATTATGTATAGTCAATGCTATTTGAAATGACACTAAAATATTTTTACAAAATTCAATTTTTGTTAACACTGTAACGTCTGTTAGGAAAATAAAACAAAGCTACCTACGAGTAAAACTAACAAAGATGTTACTTGTTTATGAATAAAAGAAAGTCTTGAATATTTACCATGATTGTACAAAACTTTCTACTTAACAAAGTATGATTTTAAGTATCAAATGCTAATGTGTAGAACCTTTTTTATGTAGCAAGAATGTAAGGAAAACAAAAGGTAAATAATTAAGAAATGAATTAGTTTAGAAGGAAGAAACTAAGGAGTTAATACTGGATATCTAAAAAGCTTTATCTTCCTTACTTACTCGTACTTACTCTATGATTTCCGAGATTCAGAAGTTCATCGCTGCAGTAACAAACGTTCGCCATAGGATTCTATCCTGGGCAATATCAAACCAGTTTTCATCACGAACACCTACTTCTCGAATATCCTTTCAAATATTGTCCTCCAGCGACGTCTCGGTCTTCCTAACGGTGTCCTTCACTCCGGCTTTCCAACCACGATGGAATATAATGTACTTTTTTCCCCTAACCTAGCTACCTTAGTCGTCGCCATTGATTCATTATTCTTATAATATCGGGTGGGTCGTACAGTCCGTGAAGTTGTTCATTGTGGAGTCTGCTCCATTCTCCAGTCATCTCGTCCCATTTCGGCCCGTATACCTTTCTCAAGTCAAACACACGTAATTTATGTCCATCGGCTAGGGTCGTACTCCAACTTTCGCAACCGTAAAGTATTACGGAGAAAGTAACCTTTCTGTATATTTTCGATTTCCATTTCCTTGATACTAATCGCGAGGTTAAGAATTTCTGGGCTGAAAAGAAACATGCGCCCCCCCCCCCCCCTCCCGCTTTAATTAATTCAGCTGGAATGTTGTCTATTCCTGTTGATTTGAAAATTTTGAATTTCTTTATCGAAATTTCGACCTTGATCTCGCCGGGTTCGGATATCCACGGTCTAAGAGAGAAAATAGTGTGTTTTCCTTGTTTTTAAATTTTGTTTAGTCAGTACCATGATATAAAAACATTTTAATTGAATTCTTTACTTCTTCCTTCGTGTTTTTAATAATATTTTTCTCAGAGGAAGTTAAAGAAAAATGCAGTTTACATTATTTACAATAAGAATCGATTCAAAATGTCTTTTAATGTTGATGTTAGTATACTTTTTTTTATATACTTGAGTTTCCATAATTAATAGCGCGCACCCAAATCCACATATATATTTGTTTTGAACACTATGTGTCCCGGGTTGGTTTTACTAAAAGTTGGTCGCCTTAACGTACACAGAGAACATAATGCGGCTTATTCAGAAAACGGCAGCACACAGCCACAGAGATTTTCTCTCTCAGACAGATATAATGTAGATAAACAGTGGAAGATTATTCATAATAGCGTTTTAATTTTTCACTTTATTTACTTTTGTTTAGAGATTCTGAATGTAATACTTTTGGTACATATCTTACGGCTATCTACATTTTCATACAAAGAGCCCTAATTCAGCTTTGAAGTAAAACATTTAGCTAGCCGGAAGACAAAGTAACTTTCTTAATTAAAATAGGGATTTATGCTTATGGATAAATGGCAAATACGGCGTTGTGTAGATTTCTAGCCATAGTTCATCCCAACGATCCTTTAGGTTTTATCGATTCTTTAGTAAACAAATTAAATTTATCTACTTTCTCTAGTGAGCGGCTAGGTGGAACACTTGTTAACCTTGTTTTCTCCTAGCACGTATTGTTGCTACATTTATATAACATTGCGTCTGAGCTGATTTTATATAAAATGATTTGCCTGGCGTCTGGACATAAAAGGAATGAACTGGTACGTTCGACTATATACCGGTAGGTGACAGCATAGTAGTTAATTTTGATTCAGTGAATCACGCCGTCAATACAAAAACAAGAAATTTGAAAATGTTCATTCTTGTGAAATCAGAACTCGTTTTATCTCACTTTGTGTATACAGGCTACATATTTATTATTGCATTTACTTACTAGTACTGGGAATATGAGAGTTAAAAAGATCATTACTCAATTAAATCTGAAGGGGACTCGATCAGTTCGGCGCCTCCGGTTCGGCGCAGTAACGTTTCGGCGCCAGAGCTTTAACTAAGAATCACACCAGGGAAACTATTGTATTAAAGAGGTATTAAAAACTTGGTCCATAAGATGCGACAGACGTAGTGTTTTAAAAAAACGGGAAAAATTGGTCGCCGGAAAAAAACGTTTGTTTTATTCAATTTTTCGTGCTACTTAGGAAAAGAACGTTTTTTTTTTACTTTTTGGGGTCCCTCACAACATTTTATGATCAATGAAATAGTTAAAAGGTTAGTTGATGTTCAAAACCTACATATAGAACAAATACACAATGGGACCGCTTCTGACAAAGTTTTAAAGCAAAATGTATGTTTTCTGGGTCTGAGACAAAGATGCCTAAGAGCCAGAAGGGAACAGAACGTTTCTCTCATGTACAAGGGTGCTAATGACATATATTGCATTCCTAATGTAAATTGCAAGTGTTTTGTACATTTTTAACATAAGATCATCCGATTGAATGCATTAGGTGTGTTAAGTAGTGGATATTGGAGATGTAAAGGGAAAAAAAAGATTCGTCAATAAAACCACGGTTTCTTACTTCGTGGAAAAAAAAAATCCTGTTTTTTTTTTCAAAACTTCCGGTTTTTACCCGGCCTTTAAAAAAATATACAGAACAGATCCAGGGGCTGCTTTCATGGAAGAGATGCAATGAGACGTTTATACTTCAGTAAGTAATTGAAAAATATAATATTTTTATTTAAATTATTTTAATTATGAAGTGTTTTTTCTACGGAAAATGAATTTATTTATTTATTTACAACATAAACAGGCTAAAGCAGGGACGTAACTAGTGAGGAGCAGCGAAACAGGATTCAGGAGCGCTACTCGTAATTTCGTAATGGCGCAATTTCGCAATTTATTATTTTATATTCAAAGAAAATAAGTTTCATATTTAATTACAATGCATTCTGCATACCTTTGGAACAATTTATATATACATATAAAACAGATAGGAACGTCATGTTTAACTGCAAGGTTCGAGGTCGAGATTCAAGTCCGACGGCGAAGTCGAGGTTGAAGTCTAATCTCAGGTCGAGGTTAAACTACCATTTTAACTAATTTCTCTATTTATATTACGAATGGAACCTCCAAATCTTTAGCACCCTTGTACACGAGAAAAGCATCCTGTCCTCTTGTAGCCCTTAGGCACATTTGGCTCAGACAGGATACTTTAATAACGCTCCAAAACTTTGTCAAATTCAGTCCCAATACTCTTTTTTGTCTAAATTTATATTCTGAACATGAACGAACTATCATTGTAACTAATTTGTCTATTTATATTACGAATGCAACCTCCGTCTCATTAGCACCCTTGTACACGAGAGAAACTTCTTGTCCTCTTGTGGCCCTTAGGCATCTTTAGCTCAAACGGTGAAAACTTAAATAATGCTTCAAAACTTTGTCAGAAGCAGTCCCAAAAAGTGACTTTATTGACGATTTTCTATTCATCTCGAATATTCACTAATTACCACATCTTATGTATTTCTTATTTAGGTTTAGCAAAAGTAGAGATTCTTACGGTAAGAATGTACACGAGAGAAACATCCTGTCCTCTTATGGCCCTTAGGCATCTTTAGCTCAAAGCATGAAAACTTAAATAATGCTTCAAAACTCTGTCAAGAACAGTCCCAAAAATGACTTTATTGACGATTTTTTTTTCATCTCGAATATTCACTACTTACCCCATCTTAGGCATTTCTTGTTTAGGTTTAGCAAAAGTAAAAGTTCTTACTTTAAAAATGTACAAAAAACTTTATATTTAAATTAGAAAAGCAATATATCTTATTAGCACCCTTGTACATAAGAGACAAGTTCCAGCCACTTAAGTCATTTAGGCATCTTTGGCTCAGACCGTGCAACATAAATAAATGCTTCAAAACTGTTAGAAGCAGAGTACAAGAAATCATGTTTTAAATACTTCATTGATCATCAATTGTCGTCAGAGGACAGTAAAAGTATAAAGTACATTACTATGTCATAAGGTATGTTAATAATTTCCGTTTTCCTCACTTTGGCGCCGAACTGAACCGGCGCCGAAACGGTAGCGCTGAAACGTAGCCTGCGCCAAAATGGTGGCGCCGAAACGTAGCGGACCCACCTGAAGGACTTTTAGAATGTATTACCATCTATCGTTAAAAGATCTAAAGTACCAATTCATTCTATCTATCTGTACCACTTATACCGTTAAACGAAAATTCGATTGTGGATTGCACAAAAATCGAATGATTCTTCCTGCTCGTCTGACTTTATGTAACAGGTCTTGATTGCTGCTAAATGAACTACCACAAATAAAATTAAGAAATTACTCAACGTCCAAATCAGATGCGTCACCAGAAAATTTACGAAGGGACGGTCGCACCTAGCCCCTCTTTGGATACGAGCTTGGTCCAAATGAGACACTTTTTCTAAAGAACATCGTCTAATATTATATTTCTTGACTTCACTGTTATGTTAAAATTTAAAAGCCTGTAATCCGATAGATACTTTTATAATACACAATTTCCAACGTAAGCATAATTATTTTTTAATTTCCCCATAAATTCAATTTAAATTACGTAGAGGCTTTGGAATATTTTCATTCCACTTCAGTGTATATGAGATAACATACAACTATCACATAAGGGAATTTTGTCAGTGTGTTTTATGTGTTTGTGAAAGTGGGGCGAAGAGGGAGGCAGGGTGGGAGGGAAGAGTAGATCTGTGGGTGAGCATGCAAAGCCATCATCTAGTATTCACTTTAGAGCATCACTCGAAATTAGAAATGAGGAAAATTATATTAGTTTTGGATGGTGACATCTTGTATGAGAACCAGGAAGTTATGACAGAAAATCCTGTTCCGTATTCCGCCATCATATCGTAGGGAAGTTCTGTAGAAGTGTATACTTTGCATTAGAGTAGCTAACGATATGTATAAAAGGGAGATGATGATTGAGATACGATAAACATTCTCAGAGAATGAGCTCTACCCGCGAGTAACATAATGTATGATAAAAAAATAAAGCTGTTTATTGTATCTTATTCACATGTACTCTCTACTTGGATTCTGTGAGAGCAAATAAAATACAATTCACTTAGTTTCTTTTGTTTTTGTTTTTTTGAATTTAATACGTTCGTACTACGAAAACATTGTAGAAATGTTTTATTTCCCTTAATGCTTTTCATCCGATAAAAGTGTGCGTGAATTTCTTTGACGTTAAATTGTGCCAACACCAAAGATGTAATTCGACAGAATTTTTTTTTAGCTGTACTACATCCTACATTGTACAGGGTGTTGCAAGAAAAGGTAACCGAAACTAATGAATATTCAGTGTTGTTGCAGCAACCTAGCTGCAACCTATAAATTTTCTGTAACTCGACTAATAAAAAAAAACAGCATTCAGTGTTTCCAAGATACTGAGAGTAGAAGAAAAAATTGAAAGTCCGAATGGGTATTTAAAAACAGGTCGTGCAGTTAGAAGTCCGTCGTCGTGAATATAAATCCTTGTTTTCGTAAAACAGAAATGAATTTTTTCTAACTCTTGACAGCACAGTAATCTTGTCGTCATGAAACAGTAATAATTCTTTTGACGCCTGTATGTGATAGAGATATTTCATTGGAAAGTTTAAGGCTAATTATTTTCTGATTACATTATTGTCTACAGTTGGAAAGAACGAATTCAAAATTACTTTTATTTAGACTACACAAAATAGATGGATCAATTATCCGTGAAATTTAAAATATGAAAATTAAGATTAATGAAATAGATTGTCGTTTACTGGGTTAGTTTGAATTGAAACTAATTAACCTTTTTGTAGGAGAAATAAAGAGAAGTAAATATTTTTATTTACTTCTAATTTATGATTTACTTGATTGTATCTAGATGTCAGCATTCTTTTGTACCATTGATGGACTCGTAGAAACGTGGATGTTTCAGTAACGGGCATACTGTTTAACTTAAAATAATTTAAATAATCATGCCTCATGTTTCTACCATGTGCACTAAACAGGATTATATGTTTCGTGCTGATTGTTTCACCACAGTTTATATTCTGCTGATTGTTTCATGGAATTCCACTGAGTGATCATTCCGAAAGTCCTGCGTTCGAAAATAGCGGTCAACCATCCTAACTGAGATTTTTAATAGACTTTTTCCTCAGTCATACCAGGCAAATGCCCTGACGGCAACTTCAACTTACAAAGGAACTCTTTTTGCTGTTCAGTGAGTTTGGACTTCGGACATGTTTGTTGACCTTATTTGAAGCATATAGATAGCGAAAATAACATGCATAGACTCGCACACGGTCATATATTTATGTCCCGAATAAGTCGAGTCGTGTAATTTGAGCGACTTTATAGCAGTAAAATCAACCCTGAAGGTGAAACTTTATATTAACTAAATGAGTTATCAGATGCATTTCCGTAGGCACTTTTATGTGTAAAACACAAATTTCACCATGAAAAGGTTCGCAAATTGAACGTTTTTTTATACAAACTCCAGTTTATGATCGAAAATGAACAAAATCCATAGAAAGTAATGCCGTAAAGAAACAACAATACAACTGTGGGAAAGGGGAAGGCGGGCCAGGGGAATATAAATACATAAAAAAGTAATGATTTCTAATCCCTTTTGGAGGGCCTAGGGAGCTTGCAAGCGCTAAACCACTGTTCGACTACACGGTTTGAAGAAAGAAGCGAAGCGCTGGAGCGAGCATAGCAAAAAAGCGAGTGCACCTCAGGGAAATGCGTAGCAAAATCGTTCCGTTGCCCAGCGGCTATGCAATTTGGTGACCTCGGCAAGGCCTGGGGACTGTGTTACATTCTTAAAGTTAGTTCTTTCAAAAAAGGAATATTACAATTATAAAGTTTGTAATGAATATAATTATAAGTAAAATTTTAATTCGTTTATTGAACGTTAAAAACCTAAATAATAATAACGGACTTGATTTGTTTACATTTATCTTTAAATATGTTATTAATGCTGTACAGTAATAGCTGTATCCTATTAATTTGAAAAAAATGCATTATAATCGAAGATGTAGCATTTTTTGTAAATTTTGTATAAATAAATATATTCCTGATGATTATTTCTTGTTAATTTCTGATGCAGTGAAACTGCATATGAGCGACCTCGCAAACGAATTAACAATGACATGTGCGAGGGCGCCACTGCGTTCGAGGGCCATATGGAGTTTTTTGAGCCTTGGGAATGACACAAACGATTACTTGTCTAGCGCTTCGCTTCTTTCTTCAAAAGCATGCAGTCGATCAGTGGTTTAGCGCTTGCAAGCGCCCTAGGCCCCACAAAAGGCATTAGAAACCATTATTTCTTATGTATTTATCCCCTTACCCACAGTTGTATTGTTGTTCCTTTACGGCATTACTTTATATGGAATTTTGATCATTTTCGATCGTAAACTGGAGTTTGTATAAAAAACATTCAATTTGCAAACATTTTCATGGTGAAATTTGTGCTCTACACGTAAAAGTACCTACGGAAATGCATCTGATAACTCATTTAGTTAATATAGAACTTCACCTTCAGGATTGATTTTACTGCTTAAACGTCGCTCAAATTACACGACTCAACTTATTCGGGACATAAATATATGACAGAGTGCGAGTCTATGCGTGTTATTTTCGATATCTACATGCTTCAAATAAGGTCAACAAATATGTCCGAAGTCAAAACTCCCTGAACAGCAAAATCAGTTCCCTTGTTAGATCTATCCGACTCCTTCCCGCTGCCTTTTTTCTATACTATCCCGGCATCAGGCATAGATTGCTTGTGTTCATAAAAATCTAAATTCTAGGTTGTAATGAATAGTGCTCTCAAAACAAATTATTTCTTAAATGGGCATCCCTGTGTCCATCATTGTAAAAAAATGTAGTCAAAAATTCCTGACAAACTTATGGTCATGTAGAGCAAATTATCCTTCCCAAGTTGAAATAAAACACTAAGAGAATTAGGATTTCGCCCTCGAAGTAGCAGAGAGTTTAGCGCGTTTACTTTCAGCGCGCGTGGTCATGGGTTTAATTTCCACGGAGGGCTATTGAACGGAGTGGTTAGGAGCCCACTTAATAGAAACTGTAAGTCTCGTTCTTAGAAGCTCGCTTAGGATGTTAATAATAATTCAATCGATCAAGGATTTTGATTTCAACCCAGTAATGAATAATTACTACCCAAAAACGGATAAAAGCTGAATTTACCGTACTGGTAAGGGGCATCTCTTGCTTTGCACAACAGACCCATGTTATAGTTGGTTTGGCTAATTATAAGCTTAGAACAAAGATATTTCGTAATACAAAATTGTGAAGAACAACAAAAATATTCTTTATTGGAATTCCATGAATATAAGACGAAAACTCTTACCTTAATCACTTGTTTAACAGAATGCATGAAAGAGTTGGTGCGACTATGAAATTAACTTCTACATCATGTCATAGAAATCAGATGAAACCAATGATGGGCGAATAATATCCAGTAGCATGAATACATACTATATCAAATTTTCCCACGTAGGTGAAATGATTCCCGCCCTTAAGAAGATCTTATTTTAGAACTTTTCTCTTCAAGCCTTCATTGCTGGTACACTGTCCATTACTGGTGCCTTTACCTTAAATATCCATGTCTCACATAGCAAAAGAGGAAACGAAACAACACATATGTATTGCGAACTAAAACAATAAACCTGCGCTTTTATTTAAAAAAAAACAACAATATATTACAGATTGCTCTTTTCAATTTGAATGTTATTTATGTTTAAAGGGTCCTTTGAAATTGCTAGACATAAGTTCAGTTCTTTTCTAATGCTCTACAATTTCCGCGCACACATTATCAAGGCATTTAGAAAAGGATAGAATGACAAGATAAAAAATGAAAACATGTTTTCCATAGACCACAGACAACAACGATGTCTGGTAACTCTGTTGTAAGGTCGGATGACGACTGAATTAACCGTCAACATTATTCCATTAGTAACAGAGCACTACTGTTGACTAGAATTATTATTAATTCGCCACATTGTACTGTTCACACACACATGAAGCTGGAAATAACTATTACATGGTTCAAAAGGAAAAGAATTCGTTAATTTTTATTTTAACAGAAAGAGAGTATATCATATGACATCAAATTTATACAAATACATTTAAACAACGTCATTGTTAAAAGGAGGGGGGGTGTAAATGCCATAAGCAAGTTTCAGAGTTGTTGAAATATTGCCTGATCTATCATGACCTCAAAAATTGCAAATGAGAGCATGCTTTAGCTTTGTACTTTCAGCTTAACACATATTTGTTTATATACATAGTTACATTATTTATATAACAGATATATACGTATGTGACCTCTCTGTGAAATCCCATTTACAAAAGCTGAATTGAATTTAACAACAATTGTTACTAACGCATTGTAATCATATCAGTAAATCGTTCTCTGTTGTCAATAAAAGAGTTATATCATTTGTCATTCTCTTCCTCTCTCCTCTTTCTCCCCCCTCCCTTCTCTCTCTCACACACACATACTGGCATAGTTCTCTCCTGATGATATACCGTGTATGCCCTTTTAACAATAGGTAAATGTATTTCGCTGCAGCTGTTGAAGAGCACGGGAGATTAAAACATATTAAAGTATTCATTTATGACATATTTCACATCCTAGTCCCTTGACGCGTTTATTTTAGGCTCCGGAAAGTACCAGATTGCGCAAAAACATCCAATTATGAAATATGAAGTAGTCTGTTATAACATTGCAGTGATCTAAACCTATTTTTTCTTCTTCACTTCTTCATGTAAAATATAATGCAAGTTTAGAAGTGAAGA
>JAGDQP010024968.1:0-27373 GCA_022664845.1 Lepisma saccharinum
TATATATATACACTTTTTGCCATGAATAAAAAAGAATATCTTGCAGCGTCAGTGAACGGACCTGGTGGTATAATACGGAATGCAATTTCATTATAAATATCATATCATGTAATATTCTATCTTGTTCGTGGATATAATCTCGGGACTGAAATACTTTTTCATCTGCAAATAACAATTTTTTACTGTCTTAAATAATATACATCATCCTGTTTTTATATAAATGGACTGTGTGAATGGTCTTGTTATCAAACATCTGTTTTATTTCCTCATCCTTAAAAATATGTTCATCTGTCTGGCCACTCCAAGAATCGAAAAGTAAGAAGTTGTCATTAGTAACATCAGGAATAAATGCATTCCGCAGTCATCTATTTGCATGATTATGAGTTTAACTGACGTTCTAGCATCTACTACAAAATTAAAAGGAGTTTCCTGTGCCAGGATTTATGTTATTTCGGGGCCAAATTCACCGTTAGGTTCTTGGAAACAGATATAAAGGTTTGTCCCAACTGAGCCTAGCCATGAACTTGGACTTCGTACGACAGGTAGTCCCATCAAAAATGTGTGTTATTCGCCAGTGTGTGATAACGTTCTACCAGATGTCATTTCATATTCAAAACTCGATTAGTCAGTGTTAAACACATATCACATGGGGTTCTGTAATAACATGGTTAATTTCTGCACAAAATGATTCCCCTTTAAAATTAACACGGACTCCTCTTCTATGCATCTACTAGAAACATTTTTTTTAATCTTTCGGAAGGTTACATGATTTCCCCTTTTAAATCTATAAAGGAAAATATTAGACGCACAGAAATAATTGGAATTACGTTTTTGTGCAGTAGAATGTCCAGTTCTTTAGATTGTAGTCTTGAACTGTTGAGGAGGACGCCTAACATACATATAGCATGTCTGTTTTTATTTGGCGCACGTACCGTTTTTCAGTATTAAAATAACTTTCTGTGCATTTTTAGAACATGAAAACTTTTGTGCAGTAGATGATATAGGACATCTTTTCTCTTTTAGTTTTAAAATTTCTTAATATTCCTGGATTTTCGTGTATTTGTCAAATGTCTTTCTGTCCAATATTTTCTTTACATGTGACGTTTCTGGACTGGATGTTTTAAACTCACTTGTAGATAGAGTCGGTTCGAATTCTGACTCCGTCACAGACTCTTCTACTATATCACCACCACTTTCCGCATCACCGTCAATATCTAATGTATCGCATTCTGCAATCGAAATATCACTTCAATAATTTTTTGTTAATTAGACCTATCAGCTCACCCACAATCAATTCATGTTCAACTTCGTCTTTAACAATATCACCATAATAAGTCTTTTCTACTTCTTGTTTCAAAATATTTACAATACGAGCAGGGTTACTAACTTCAAAATGACCAGTTATCCAACTCGGTTAAATGCGAAGGTTTCAAATAACACAGAACGGACACAATATGGATATTAAGGCTAAAATAGTTTAAAAAACACTGGTTTAGTATGCAGCACACCGATCATTCACAAATGCTAGAGACATCTGACTGTTTAGTTAAATATGTACGAAAGATACAATGCAGAAACAACAACAAGTAATAAAGGAGATGTTATTCAGTAGGAAGAACGGGCAGTAGGTGAAAGATACAATTCACGCAGCGCAAAACAGGAATAAGTCGAAGGATAAACAGGATATCTACTCAAGTCATTATTACCACGTTTTTAATCTACCAACACATTTCTTATACACTTATTTTCAGAGGATATAACGTCAGGCACATAACGTCACAATCTCTGTATCCATCCAGAAAACAAGCTAAGGTACCTAGACACTCAGGAGGCAGTGTGTTGTTCAACAGGGTCGCATGGAAGTGCCCCCATGGAGAACACGCAATTGCGAATGATTAATTATTTATTGAACACAACAGGTTAAGTACCCAGTTCAGGTGTTCATGATACATATGATACATTCTACAAGATACTGTATATATTCATATTGGATGCTTTGCGGTGACATTCTGTGAAAAAAATCGTAACTTTATATAACAATGAAATTCACCGTATTTACATTAAATGTCTAACTCTGAACATGCTTTAAGAATATAATTATATAATGAGCACATTCTTAAAATAGGCGATATATCTAATACTTTGATCCTTTGGAGTGGGAGCTCAAAGACTGCATCACCAGATCGAGTAACTCTTTGCGGAACGTTCAACCTAATTTCTGATAATAATTTTTCTGATTGAATTTTACTATGTACTAGTTTGTGTAGAAAAGATAGTAGAAAATTAACTAATATATTTTCAAGAGATTGGAATGAGTATTTGGTTACTAGATCCCAGCACTTTTCGAATTTAGGATATATTCCTATTTCTTTGTATGTTAAAAAGCGAACAAATTTAGATTGTATAAATTCGATTTGCTTTGTGTTCTTCTTTGTATAAGGATGCCATACTACTGCAGCATATTTCAACTTCGGCCGAACATACGCTGTATATAAAGTTTTTAAGATATCAATATTCGAGAAGTCGCTTCCTTGTCTCATTACAAACCCGAGATTCCTAAAAGCGTAACTGATAATACTCTTAATGTGTACCTCAAATTAGAGGTTGGACTTTATAGTCATACCAAGATCGGTGATATAATTTATTCGTACCAGTGGTGCTTCATTCATACTGTATTCAAATTTCAAATAGCTGTTCATTTTTCTAGTATAATACATCACACTACATTTGAAATGTTTAATAACAACATGTTTGTTCTGCACCAGTTGGAGACTGCATTGATATCATTATATAAGGCGAAAACACCTCATTCAGAGGGAATGCTACAATAGATTTTTAAATGATCTGCGAACAATTGGTTGTTGGAGGATATTATTACACCGGGAAAGTCATTTAAAAATAACAAAAACAAAAGGGGTCCAATGTTGTATCCCTGCGGCATTGCAGAATTTACAACAAATTCCTCGGATGGAATATTCTTACAACGCACACTGTGTTTAAGGTGGTACAATTAAGACGTTATCAACTGACGAAGGTTTGATGAGAAGTTGAAAGGCACAAACTTACTTAAAAGGATATCGTGATTAATAACATCGAAGGCTTTAAAAACATATGTTTAAATGACGTCAACTTGACCTTTATTGTCTATTAGAGTAGCCAAAAATCTGTGAATTCAACAAGATTAGTTACAGTCGATTTATTTGGTAAGAAACCATGTTGGAAGGAACTGAGCGAACTTGTGAATATATTTGTTCTTGTATAATAATTCGAACACTTTGGCTGGTATAGCTATTGTACGATAAATAATAATATCGTTACTCATACCGCCTGGTTATTTTATATATTCAAACTGTGGGTTTCTGTACAGCAAGCTGAAAAAACACATTGAAGTGCATTTTGGACAGGAATGACGAATGAACGCTATGTTTTGGTCAAACTTCGTTCCGGTGACACAATATTGCGAAATGAGCTCCGTCGGCACCGACCACCATCATACTCGGATGAGTTGCTCAAGAACATTGCGGAAGCGGAGTTCCTGCTATTGCAGACGATTTAGGCATACATCACAACACTGCCAGTCAGCGGATACGTGTGATCAGCAATGTAAAAAATTGGACTGATGGGTACCATATGAGTTGATACCGCCAACAAGAATCGCCGTCTGGAGGTGTGCAGTTCTCTGAGTGTAAGGAAGTAGCGGGAAGGTTTCCTGCATCAGATTGTGACTTTGATGAAAAATTATCCAGTATGACAATCGTCAAGAGTCACGATAATGGTTGGATTGTGGTCAACGATAAATGACAATGTACTAAATCTCATCTTTGCCAACGGAAAGTGCTGTGGCTGGTATGGTGGTATATGGAAAGAGTAATTAGGCGAAGTGAAACCATCACTGAAGATCGTTATAGTGCTGAACCCCACGAAATGTACCGCAAGCTTGTCCGCAAGCATCCAGCAATAATCAACAGACACGATGTAGTCATGTTGCATCACAATGCCATCCCAGAGGTCACGCAAATGCTGCTGGCTCTTCATGAGTTGTAGTATGAAATCCTTCCTTATCCGTCGTACTCCTCCGATCTGTCTCCCGCTGACTACAACCTCTTTTGGCATTTGGATCACTTCTTGTCAGAGAATACTGTCCCTGATGATAGAGCAGTGCAACACCCGTTGAGGACTTCTTCACATCGCAGAGTCCAAACTCCTTTCGCCACGTAATCCAATCGTTAGCTGAGCGATTACTATAGTGTGTGGCTGACGTCAACTACTTTGATTATCCAAGTAGTGTAGATTTCATTTTTGGCCTTTAGACGTGACGCACCTGGGGCAGGCACTTCATTTGCACCAACCCAAGAGTACTATGATTTAATATAACTGCAAGCGTTGATATGTGAAATTAGGAACAACGTATGGAAAGCTATTAAAATTAAATTTTATTCGGAATAGCATCCACCAGGTGGTAACGTCATGTAGTTTGAATCGGGTAGGTCGGTTCTGATCATTCGGCTAACGATCCTGACTGACATTTTCGAATGTTTGTCTCAGTTTCATCAGTTGAATGCCAAAATAGTGCCTGAAGTAATTCCCTAGCCTATACGTTTTCTACTTCCTACACCACCCTATTCCAGCCTGAGACTGAGGCAGTAAATAAAGCTCAAATTCAAATTGGAAATACTTGGGGTCCTTCGTTGAACCACAAATACGTGCCTCACAATGATATATAAAATGATTATTTTAGACAAGAAAAAACAAATGGTACTTAAAACTGAATCAACAATTTGAAAGTCTATTTCCATCCGTATGTTAGTTGTTAGAAGTTAAAATGTGATGCGATTCGTAATGCTACATTTTTTTGAGTGGCATTAGTGTCAGCAAGGTCTAAAGATTTTTCTTCAAATAACACTACTTACGTGTATTGGATAAGTTATTTAGAATCCCTTGATTATGGTAAACTTGAAGTTTGAAGTACGAAGAGTATTGCAGCTTTGTATAATCTCTGAGATGAAGTGGAAATAATGAACACATTTTAATATTTCAACTCGTATATTGTTCACAGTTTCCAACACTGGTTTCTCTGCTTCACATCTAATATTTGGTTACGATATTTAGTGTTAATGTTACTGATACCTATGAAACTAATGTTCATTCTTGTATAAAAAAATCTTTAAATTTACTAATATATATATGCTATATTTCTTTTTGCAGCTTAACACTTCTGCTTTGACAATTGACTATCTGATTAGTCCTGGCGTGTTGAAAGGCCTTTCTAGTCTTAAACGTTCTAAAAATACGACTGTTGTAGTAGAAGGAACCAATCTCGTTCTGGGTTTTGATATAAAAATTGAACGTGCAGAGGTTTGTACAACAAAGAATTTTACTCTTTAAATATTGTACTTAGCAAATCCGTTATGCTATACTTAATTTTGAATCCTACGGTATACTTGTAATACCCAGCAAAAAACAAAAACAAAATGTTTATCTTTACGTAATAGTGAAATTTATTTTTTTAATTAATTTATTCTTATGTCTGTAACGTCTGAAAATTAGAAATGAACTGATTAAAATAAGTTTTATTGAATAGAAACGCCATCTAATTCATTTAGTTTTCTGAATACGTCTTTCTATTTGGCAAATAATGAAAATATAAAGTACAGGTGAGTAAAAAGCCTGTAAACATAATTATAGCAAGTCAAAAATAATTGGACAGAGTAAGACTATTTAAGACTATATGTTAGATAGCAGTAATGTGAATGGGACTGTACTTAAGGATGCTTAAGTACCATAGGAGCCATCCTAAGAAACTGTTATCCTGGATTTAAGTTTAAATTTTAAATTAAACGGGAATCCACGGTGGGCGAAGACGGCAATCTAGCTGAAAAAAAAAATTGGTACGTGAAATGTCGCTTCAATACTGTACGTTTTATTGATATATATGTGAACTGCTAAGTACAGATACTGACTGCTGCCCATAGGGTCCTGTCTCCGCCGAGGGAATTTTTCCAAAGCGAGAAGGGCTGTAACGGTACCCACCCAATTGGGGAGCTGCTGTGAATAAAAGACAGTGGCAATCACAATTGAGAGCTTCGGCTCTCCTCTCCCAATACGTCTGGTCAGCGTTGGAGACCAACTCCTCCCTTGAGAGAGGCCTCATCCAGTAGTGGGTTGAATATGGCTGTGAAATATATATACACGATGCTGGGTGCGTACCATTCCAGACCCGCACGCCTTGGCAAAAATCTTTGGCAGCGCCGGGAATTGAACCCGGGATCCCTCAATCTGTAGTCAGACACCCTAAAGACTACACCAATGGGGGTGGTTATATATATTGAGTGATTAAAATTTTACAGAGCAAATTACGTAAATTCTTACATTTTTATTGTATCTTCCTATCAAGTAATAAAATTGAATGAGAATGGAAAATGGTCAGAAAACGGTAAACCATCTAATTGATATTTCGGTAAAGAACATTTTATTAAAATTAAAAAAAATGGATTATAGGAGTACGAATGTGTCCCATTCGGAACTTTCAAAGCTAGTCACTAGAGAATATAGGATATTTCGGGTATTTAGAAAGGAAGGGAAGAAAGGAGGAGAAGTTGAAAGAAAGGAGGACGCCTGATCAAGATCACTATCTTTTATTCAACCTCATTTTTTTCTGTAATAAATCAACTAATTAAAATTGAGTGTTGCTAAGCATAAAGATTTATTGCACAACGTAGAAAAGTGTAAAGAAATTATATATTTTTCCGAATCATCCGAACTATCAGTATTACTGCAATCCACCTTACTTTCGTTGCTGGTATCTCATCACTTAGCTTTGGCGTTTTCAACAATTGCAGCCCTTCTGAAGTAAGCAGGTCTAGTTTTTTCGGCAACATAGTTATGAAGATATTCTAGGGTCTTATGTTACTAATAGCATGTGTAATACATCTGGAAAATATGCCTCTCTAGAAACCTTTCGTGCATCCATTCTTATGCTTTAGTAAACTTTATTGTTATATGAACAATTCAAGTAACTTGAACTTCGGCCCGTCACGATCCGCCTTTAGCTGTTAAAATCCACACCCACACCCCTGCCTGGACTCGAACCCGAGACCTTCGAACCGATGGTCTACCGCCGCAGACAGGTCGGCCACCCGGCTGGCTACTTTCTTATGTATTTCCTCAGGTCCATTTTTCATGCTTCTTGAGTTTCTTCCGACAATTGACCTGGTATAAGAATTGCCGATTGTATTATCCTGTACATATAGTTTTCAAAATCGCGCAAAACTGCTTGATGAGATGTATTTCAGAATAAATATTGGTATTCGCAAACAAACGTCTAGCGTTGTTTCCGTCGTTGGATGTTCAATAACTTACCGCTTGTCGACTATTTGACCCTATTCCAAAGGAAAACGCTTTTTATTTGGCTTTTCCTCTCTTCATAAATAACCTCCTCTGTAGAAGTTCTTATCCCTCATTTTGTGACATTCAGTCCCTCACTAATGCGCAACAACTGACTAAAGAATCGGATCCGGGAATGTAGAATTAGAAGGTAATATTGTTAATTAGACGTAGCTGACTCTTCTTCCTTATCACAGTCTACATAATTTATCTCTGTAGGCTTGGCTCCGCACACATAGCATCTCTAACATGATCTTCTTGTTAGAGCACTTCACACTTTACCGTTCAGGCGTGTAACATTGTCCTTTAAAAATGTGAATACACTAGAAATTCCTCTCCGTCTATGATGATTTCTCTAGATTACAGTGATTTAATTCGATTCTCTGTAAGTTCAGTTTCTCTTGTAATACTAGAGCCTCGGTTTCCTTTCCATAAATAAATCGAATTAATCGACAAAATGTTGTAGAAGGCGACCGAGGATTTTGCCATGATATTACACGTTTCTCTTAGTCTTGTGTTTTGTATAGTTATAACGTCACCAAATGCGATTACAAGTATGGAATCATCACTATGAAGGCTGTTTATGCTTACTTTATTCACTGCTACCATCTAGACGTCAGTTGAAAAAGAACTATAATTAATCACTAGCCGTTCCATTTCCTTTCACGAGATGCTTTTGGACCTGGACACCTTGTAGAATCGTATGTTTAAGTACAACGTGATCTCTGCTGATGTTTCTCTAATAGTGACATATTCGTAGTCGGGATAAAACTTTAATTTGTGTTTCTCAACGATATCATAATGATAATATTTTAAATTTTGTTCTTTAACCACTTTCTTATGGAGCTCTATTGCAATTTTGACAGGTAATTCTCGACGACAAACGCAAAAGTTGCTTCTTCTGCTTAGGGTGGTGGTAATGTAGGAGACTAACATTAAGCTATATTACCTTTTTTTAATCGAAGAGTTATTGTTTGGATGGCCTCCATCATTATTTGTAAAGCATCCTACTTTCCGCAAAGAAGAAGTTAAAGCTGGATTGCGAAAACCATTTCCTTTTCTGCCTGAAATGTTACCAATATATGAAATTGCACAGGTTTGGCTCTGTCTAAGAAAATATTCAAACGATTTTATTTGGTTTTGCTCTCAATGGTGAACTCTCAAAATCATAACACGTCCTTACAGTGGGACTTATGCATTCCTTTACTTTCTGAAGAAGAGACATAGTTTTCTGATGCTACTCCTTATATTTAGTCACAAAATTGTCATATCTCCTTCTGTCTGTTTTCACTGTTTATTGAAATACGACCGAAACGCTGAAGAAATTTACTCACACATATATAAATATAATCAGAACAATCCAAAGCTAATTTCTCAGTGACATATGATTACAGTGATTGTCTTGTCTATATTTGATTTAAGAGGACGTCTCAAAGTTTTCGGTCTGTAGCTTCCTTACCCAGTATTATCATCGAAAAAGTCTTATACATTTTCCCGCACCTTTTCGAAGTATAATGGTACTACAGTGCAATATATAAAACACATCTATACAAACTACCGTTGATTTTATTGTGACAGCTCTTGACACACAATTTATAGGGCTGTTTGAACTTGTTAATCTGTAAAATAAAAAAAATATTTATCACATGAATGTATTATACATGTTTCAGTAAACATTGAATGGCGAAGAACGATTACTTACCCTCTCAACTTCATGTCGACATCATGTTCAACCATGTTCTATTCAACATTTCCAACTTTAAGCGAGTACAACCATCTGGTAAACATCTGCATCTGAACGTTACGTAACATGCACAGAAATGTGAGCTCTCGCTAAAATAACCACAATAGGTTACCGAGAACGTTTAAACTACGTTTTCTTTCCGATAGTATGGCATCTTAGATATTAACAAGGATATTTCCGAGAACGAAACTTCGAAACTAAAAAGGGATATGTTTTTTAGTTAGAATTGCGTTTCACTCACGATGGGGAGCCCGTGACATGTAGTTTTGAGCTAGCTTCTTCCAACATATTGAGATATGAAGTCATTTTTTTTCTATATTTATTTGTTAAGAGATAGAGGCCCTGAAATTTAGGACTTGACGAACGTTAATTATTCTGACGTTCCACGTACTGCGATATGGTACTAAAACTCTAAGAGCGAGTCCAGATTTTTCTGATGAGTGGTGATTGTAATACCAGTGTAACTGCAGCTGTGTTCAACGAGTGCCATTAGGAGAGAGCAGACGACTTATCACACGAAGTCGTGCTCAAGATATTGAAGAAAGTTTAGGGGGAAAGGATCCTTGCGCAACAAGGAATGCGGTGGACGACCAAGGACTGCAACCAACGAAAACACGGCAAGGAAACTTGAAGCATTCATTGCAGAGGAACAGACAAGCAGTACCGAACAATTACAGGATATTCTAGTTGTCAGCCAGAGGTCCAAAATTACAGTGCTTCACTGGATAAAGTGGCATTAGGATAAGCTGAAATTGCAACAACAACAAGTGAGGATGATCTAGACAGTCGGCTACAGTTTCCACAATGGACTTTTGCGTGGTGAAATGCGTATTCATAGTTTCCTTTCTGTGTTCTGTTTGGGAATGAAGTCTTGTTCTGTGTCCACGGCAAGGCCAATGCACATAACCGTCGTTATTGATGTGATGCCAACCCACAGTGCACAGATCAAAGTAAAGCGGGTGGCGGGAATAAGGTCATGGTGTAGTGTTGGATATGGAACACATGATTTCTCTGGTCTGTGTTCATTCGTGGCAACTTGACTGGTGAAGGAAAGCTAGATACCGTTGGCGCGATTGTGTTCCCTTCACTGCTGAATACTTAAGGCGATTTTCCTGCTCTTTTCCAGCAAGACAGCATGCCCTCGCAGTATGCTGAAGAAGTGTAATAGGGCTTGGATCTCCAATTCTGAAATGTAGCATTGTTCGGAAAGAACCCATCGAATAGCGTCATTGGTCCCCTAATCTCAAGTCCTTGATTTCCATCTCTGGGTCGAACTGAAACACATTATGTATCGTGAAATATTCCACGATACTTTCTTCAGTAACATATACAGAATGCCTACGATGCCGTTGAACCCGATTATGCAGAGTTCATGATAGTTGAAGAAAAGACTTTCTTTGTGCGGTCATCAATATAGTCCTCACATCAAGCAAATGCTATTTGACGCTAAATAACACGTTTACAATGTCTTATATCGTAAACAAACAAATACAGTAGATAAATGACTTCATTTTTGAATTTCTGGAAATTAGTTTGCTTAAAACTGTATGTAACTTGGCCCCTTTGCCACTTAAAACTATTGACCTAAATACAGATGGCGGACTACAATGCAATCAGATAGAGACTCACAGATATTATTGATATCCAACATTTGTTTTCACTCCCTCCATATGCTTTTAATTTACCAGGGCGTTTCCAGACTTTTGACTCATCCTCTATATGAAGAAAATTATGAGCAGCATTATCTAATAAGGTTTGAAAAAAATAATATAATATTTAAATATTTCATGAAATTCATGAAAGCACAGATACGTCAGAGGATTCTGTTTCGAACTATCCCTTTAACCTCCTCAGTTGTGTGGCTAATAATGGCTGATGGTTGACCAGAAGGTTGGGCCATGATTGGATAGCATTGTTAGAAAATCGTGTTTGGTAGCTTCCTTCTGCCAACCAACGTATCCCCGATATTGACACAAGCAAATTCAGGATTGAATGTCCATGAAGCATGTATACACAGTCCTACAATTAAGTAATGAGACTGATTTTATTCTGACGAAACAAAAAAAAAAGTATTTAAATAATACCTGTTTATTATTCGAAGTACATCCCTCCTGCATCAATACAACGAGTGGCACGATCACACAAGGAGTGGAATGACTTCTGCAACTCCGTTTGTGGTATGGCCCATAATGCCGCTGTCACAGTTGCTTGGATGTCTTCAACCCTGTCGAAAAGTCGTCCTTTCAATGGCAACTTCAGCTTAGGGAACAGGAAATAGTCACAGGGGGACATATCTGGTGCGTAGGGGGGATGATTCAACACACACATTTGTTTTGTGGACAAATATTCCGCAACAAGTACTGCTCGGTGTGCTGGAGCGTAGTCATGGAGAAGGAACCAGCTATCTGGGCTTGAGTATTCAGGCCGAACACGACGTATTCTCTTCAACAAACGCTCCAAAACACCTAAATAAAACTGATCATTAACTGTGTGACTTTCTGGTACAAATTCATGATGAATGATACCCTTACTGTCGTAGAAACAAATGAGCATTTTCTTCACTTTTGACTTTTGGAGACGAAGTTTCTTTCCTTTTGGAGAATCTGCAGACTTCCATTCGGCACTCTGACGTTTACTAGCTGGATCATAACGAAAACACCAACATTCGTCTTCTGCAACAATGGACAGAAGGAATTTTTTCTTCCTACGGGCAGTTGCAATGATGTCACGGGCGTAATCAACACGCGCTTGTTTCTGTTCATCAGATAATGAGTTTGGCACAAACCGCGCTGCGACCTTCTTCTTGCCTAAATCTTCCACTAAGATCTTACGAATTGTCTCCCTGTTAACACCAAAGTCACCTTCCATCATTCTCACAGTCATACAGCGATCTTCTCGCACACGTTCACGGACTTTTCAATCAGTACCTCGTTACGAACAGAAATTGGACGACCCGGCCGAGGTTCATCGTCAATCGATTACACACCACTTTTAAAACGTTCATACCATCTAAATATCTGTGCACGAGACAAGCAAGTATCACCATACACTCTCCGCATCAACTCAACCGTTTCTGTGCCACTTTTCCCGAGTTTGAAACAGAACTTGATATTCTCCCTCTGCTCCATGACGCTGGCGTGACAAAGGCCTTTGACTTACTGCTGGTACTGACGTCATATTTCCCGTTGTGCTTCACGCGGGACCATGCGGTGTTGCCAGGTCATAGATGAAGTATTACTCTCTCGAACTCACATATTGGTTTCTATTTTGCATTCTCTGTTTTGTCAGAATAAAATCAGTCTCATTACTTACTTGTCGGACTGTGTAAAATCAAATCTTGGAACTACAAAAACAACCAAGGGAAAACATATATTCATATGAAGTATCAAGAAAAAGTAATGTTCTTGTAAAAAAAAAAAAGTTGTTTTGGGCGGAATCGAACCCCAGCCTCTTGGTCAGTGGTTGGACGCTCTACCGCCTAAGTTACGAGCCAACTTTAAGTGAACTCTTTCGAAGGTGTGTTAGAACCACACTCCCTGTTCGGTGTTGAATACCTGACGTTTAAGTGACGTTGCCTACGCGTTATAATCAGCGCTCGAAATTATTTTTTGGTAGCACTGGCCCTCGGGGCCAGTGAAATATTTTCTTCACTGGTTTTACAAAAATCTTATTGGCCCTTTTCAGATAAGTAAATAATTATAATTAGCGTTATTTTCAGTCTACTTTATTAAATTTACTTAGGCTACAACCCTATATAGGATACCAAACACTAAAGAATAATTATAACCCTGTAAAAATTATGTCAAAGCAAACAAGATCATACTCAACAAATATAAATGCCTCATGTCTGAATTATCACTCTTACTTTGTTCTTAATACACTAAATATCTTCTTCGAAAGAATCTGCTGGGAATCTGGGGCCGTTAGGAGAACTATTGGGGAGTCTGCCTCTTTCTATTTTCTATATAAAGAAGTATGTAGCCTAAAAACTGTACCTCTGAATTGGGAAAACAAAATCCAAATTTTGTACTCCCAATTTTTGAGGGCCAGTGGCGAACCCAGGGTTAGGTTTAGAGGCGAGATTGTTTGCCTCCCAGTTCTTGGGATGGAACTGATTAATAGAAACAAAGGCGAGAAAAGCTGTGAGTCCGTCATTGCTTCTGAAAAATGTACTCTCATATTTTAGAATCAGTGACAGACCCAGTGATTATATTTTTTTTACCTTCGTTTTTATTTTTATTAATCTCTGAAGAACTGGGAAGCATAAAACCGCCCCTCTAAACCCTACCCTGCGTTCGTCACTGCCTCTCAAACTTTTGGAGTGAAAATTTGGAATTTTGTACTCCCAATTCAGAGGTACAATTCTTAGGGCGTACTGCCGGAGCAACGTCACAATTACACATGTGGATTCAGTGATAAGACGGCGTACCCGCGTTGCACACGAGTTATGTTTCCTGTCTTTGGCACTTGCACCTGAGGTATTTATCATCTGATATGCTAGTACCTGAGATTCTGGGATTTAACTATTTTTGTTTCTGAAAATAGAAATAAAGCACTTCGATAAAACGTTAAATACTGCCTACAGTATTTTTGATATACTGGTACTGTAGAAAGTACTGTCCCGATGGACCGCTGACATTTTTCAGTTTCTGGCCCCTCGGAAAATTTTTACTGCTCGTCGGCCAGTGGATCACTGCTAATTTCAAGCGCTAGCTATTGTGTGTTACGGATGCACATTTACAACTTTATATATTGTAATAAGCAGCATTGTCGATTTGATAAATGTTAGGGTACACATGAATGATACACTTCAATTTCCACACAAAGGATAACAATGTTTTCTAAGTTTCTTCGCACTGTCTCTAATAATTAAGAATATAATCTGAATTGAGTTTTGGAATTAAATTCCAAAAAATGCTGGGGTATCAGAGATAATACTTTTATTGTTGACATTTTTATGTGATGATTGTTGTTGTAACGAAACATATTGTCATATTTACGATATGTGACGTTTAAACATAGTTAAAAGATGTTGATTGAACTCTGTTAATTGAATATTGTTAAATTTACATTTTTATAACCATATTAATAACATTGTTAACTTCCAGGCATTATTAACAACGTAAATAGCACAGAAACTTGCATCAAGTTTGGCATTACAAGTTGCCAAAATTGCAGCATTGCAGTAAGTTTAGCACTTGTTGCAAGCTTTGCACGCCAAACTTGCTACACACCTTTCACGACAAACATGCTACAAACCTTGAGTCAATTGGTTTGGTAAAGAACTTGCCCGGTTTTATTCCTCGCGTCCGCCAACATATTTTTATGAAATTTCGATAGCTTATTTTTGCTATATAACTTAAAAAAAACTGCTTGTTCACATTTTTGTACATTGAAATGCACAGTCGCGATCAAAACTTGATTAACATATATGTGTTACACATGTAGAAAAACTACAAAGTTTTATAGTAATTAGGTTCTTGGAAACAAAATAATGCCAAAAAATGAAATGAAGATTTGATCGCTTTCTAAAAAATTCAAGTATGTGCGACTGAGCAATAAATCTAATATAATTGAATCGTTCACAGAATAACGTTGAAAACAACATTTTTATCAACACTGACGGAGCAATGTATTATTGAGCATCTATACTATGATATTGGTATTAGTTTCATGTTTTTGTCAAGAGACACCATTTTCTTCTGTACCCAAAAATCTGTATTTAGAGGATGCACCTTGAATCATTAAAAGTGACCGATTGTCTCCTTTAATATTTATTTCTTGTTGGTTACAGCGTTGTTGGTGTGAATTATCCAATTAATACTAGTTATTATGCACTATGCCACACTATTCTAAGTTGTTTGTTCTCTTCTCTAGGTACTCAACAACTATACTCTTAGATTCGACGAATATGAACTGGATGGAAATATTGAAGCAAATGTTACAGTCGATCATGTTAATATTGAAATCATTTTTAGCTCCCCTGGACATGATTTTGTATCCTTTGGATCCGAATTTCCAAACTTTGAGTAAGTTAATTACTATTATGTTTTCATTAAATCGTCGGAAATTCTTGATTAACTGTAACAAAGCAGGCTATATACTCTCACTGTTTGCTGTATGAAACCAGCCAACGTTCGCACTCCTTTCAAAAGCATGCACTAAAACACTATGTGTGGGGGACATTTGTAACTGAAACACCAGTCCTCCCAACATTTAAGACAATACATTAAGATAAGCACCTATCCACACTCACATTTTAATTTCAAAATTAAAATTAAAATACATGTTTTCAAGTGTTTTCAGTATATCGTCAAGTAGTATACCAACATGTTTTACAGTTTGTGACATTCCTAAACATTTGTTTCCTTTCTAATTATGTTCTTAGTTCTTTCTTTCTAAGTTACTTTCACAATCAACCTAATTTTAAAGCGAACGTATTGCAAACAAGTTATATACACTGAATTACTGGGATAGCAGGTCACTGATTCGCGGGCGGACACCACGTGTGTTCTACGTCCCATGCAGGGCTCTTCGACGACTGCAGTTACGTGTGTGACCTTGTGGGAAGTGGCTATGTAAGTGATTCGTGCGAAATGCAACGTCTTCGTGAGTTGACGTCATTCTAACGGGGCATGGTGGTGGGTGCCTGACGCATGGAAAGTTCGATTACAACTGTGGTGCAGGAATTCGGCTTCACACGTTCAACTGTCCATTCTGTACCGAGAATGGGTGGATTAAGGCTCAACAGTCCACAACGGACACCATATGGTCGTCCAGCCGCTCTTAGTGACCGAGACCGACGACACTTGCGACGAATGGTCAACAGAGACTGGAGGACGACAGTGCGAGAAATCATGGCCCAATTCAACACTGTCCGTGCTAGAAACGTTTCTCAGTGGTAATCTGTCAGAATATGCGTTCCCTCGGGTTTGGGAGCCGTCGCCCTACACGAGTGCCACTGCTAACTCCGGGTCATCAGACACTCCGGCTTGCAATTGAAAACCACCACTTTTGATGGACACTGCACAGTGGCGTAACGTCAGCTGGTCCGACGACTCACGGTATCAAATGTATCATGCCGATAGCAGGCACTGTGTGTGGCACAGACCTTATAAAGGGATAGATCCTGCATGCTAAGAGAGCGTGTTCCTGGACGGTGGAGTATTAAACATGGTCTGGGCATGTTTTCCTGGGTGAAATGGGCCCTATGGTTGTTCTCGAAGACAATTTTATTGGTCGACGGTATTGTCAGCTGCTCGAAGATCATCTACACTTGTTTTGGTCCTTCAACACCCAGAAGATCTTGTGGTCTTTCAAGATGATAATGCGCCGCCACAGCGCTTCAATGTCGTCCGTGAATGGTTCGAAGAGCATACAGGGGAGGTCCAACAACTGAGTTGGTTTCCCCGGAGCCCTCATATGAACTTTATTGAGTATATTTGGGATGCCGTTGAACTCAGCCTCCGTGCACTGGATTTTCCTCCCACGAAAATGTCACAATTGATTTCAGCTCTTCAAACTCTGTGATGTTTACTTCCATCGGAGGTGTAAAGGGAGCATTGAAGAATCATTTCCACACGTCATATCATTGCGCTCCGCAGGGCCAGAGGGGGCTTGAGCATATATTAGTTGACTATCCCATGAGTTTTGCTAATTCAGTATATAATAGCACAAGCGTCTTAATATGGTTCTTATTCTACCTTTCCACTGAAGCATGTGTATACACTGCTCGCTTTTAAAAAATGCATAACAAAAAAGGAGAGAAAATAGAAGCCCAAAATTTGGCAGATAGATACCATAAGGTACAGTCACTTACAATAATAAGTGGAGGATGGAGTTATAAGAAATAATAGCTTTTTTTTTCCAGAAGAATTGTTTCACTTTAGGCCTAATAGTAAGGCAACCAACATGACTATGCAAATATGCGCCAAAACATGGCATGCCAGAATATTTCTCAATTTGGAGAAATAAAGAATTTATTCGTTCAGCATTATTTTGAGAACCACGAGATAGATAGGCAGAAATTCCATTCACATTAAGTTCTAAGATATAGGACTTAATGCAAAGAAAAGGAAAATAATAATATGGACATCACGCGGGAATCGTTATTATGCAATACAACATAAATGGCCTTGTTAAAACACAAAACACACACACACACACATACAAACACATACAGAAAGAGAGAGAGAGAGAGAGAAAGGAAGCATGGAAGAAGACTGGAAATAGGCGAAAAAAGAGAAAAGAAGGAAAGAAGATAAGAGAAATAGTGGAACACATGGAAATAAATGAAATTTTAATACTTAAGGATACACAGTCTGCTTTCTTCCCCTTCCCCTCCCCTATCTTTTGTTTTTCTGCCTTTATGGGATAAATATATTTCTGTAGCAATCGCGAATATCCTTTGCAGTGCTTAATTCCTTTAGAAAATAGTTTGAAATCCAGGCAGGGATCGAACAATGAACCTTCAAAATGAGAGTCTCACATGCTGACCATTTAGCTACACAGGCCACAGTAAAGAGTTTTTAAATCAACCATTAAACTCGATACTGTCAGCGAGTTACACCCGGTTTCATTTGCAGTTTGCATTTAATTTACGGTTTAATAACTTGCCCACGGTCGAAGCCTGCAACTGGGGATTTCGAAGTTGCATTTACACTGCACGTGTATTACGTAGCAATCCTACGCGATTTCATTCCCGCGTGGATTACTGGTTGCGTGTGGCTCCTTCTAGAACCAGGTCTCGTTTCGTAAATTTGCGAAGTGACTCTTTTAATCCTGGATTAATCCGAGATATATGTTGGTTGTGTGCAACAGAAAGTTCTGAAGATTGTGGAATATTTATGCTTGATCTTGATCTACAGATCATTTTTGTGGAACCAGAATTATAGAGCTGAGCCATACATGCCTAAAGGCCGTAAATAAAATGCAAACTTCAAATGAAAGTGGGTGTAACTCGCTGACAGTATCGAGTTTAATGGCTGCTTTAAAACCTCTCTATTGTGGCCTGTGCAGCTAGGTGCTCATCGTGTGAGACTCTCATTGTGAAGGTTCTTGGTTAGATTTCCCGCCTGAATTTCAAACTATTTTCTAAGGGAATTAACAGCTGTAAAATATATTCGCGATTGCTACTGAAATAGATTTATTACATAAAGGGAGAAAACAAAAGATAGTGGGAGGGAGCAGATGGAAAGACGCAGACTATGTATCCTTAAGCATGGGATTTGAGTATTGGCAGTGATATAGGCCAGACGTGTGCTAAAATCGCTCCCGAAAAAGTGTAAATTTTCGGGGGAGAAACGCTGAGAATACAAACTGTAAGTAGCAAACTTTATTAAACTATACAAAAGGTACATTTTGTGAAGGTGGCATATGTGTCCGATTTTTCCTTGAGGAGTTATTAGACTTTTAAAATTCCCATGTTATTCTTATGGGAATAAAATAGACGATAACACGCTGGCAGTGGATGAAGCCGCATATACTGGGTGAATTAACCGACGATTTCCGGCAAACTTGAAGCAACTTCTGTTGCTAAGTGAAACTAAAAGTTAGTTCTGAACTACCAAAATCATCCTAACTCCTGAGTGCATGTGTATGGTTGAAATGGAAGGCTAAATTGGGTATATCTCCGTGACCATTAAGGATGGGGTGCTTCTATTTGGGGAGTTGATGACCTCGCCCATGGGGTCAACCACCCCATCCCCAAAATGCTTTTTGATTCGAATTTGACAGACAACACTTTGGGAATAGTCTCCCCGGGGGGTCACAATGAATAATTCACAAGATAGAATGGAAGATTAAGGGAGCGGAGTTGAAACTAGTAGTATGGCAAACAAGAGTGGAAGAAAGAGAAACATAAATTGATAAGCTAGTTAAGGAAATCAAAGAACTCAAACACCATGCAATAAACGGAAGTGTTAGGATTAAGGAACTGAAGGTGATGAACCTGCAATACGAAGGAAGAAAGCAGGAAATAGAAGAAAAAATGGAGAAGATGGAAGAATAAGTAAAAACATTATACACCGAAAGCGACAAACTGAAATTTGAGGGTCCAAAAACAAGTGAAATTACTACACCAACCTTTGCGGATATGTTAAAAAAAGACAGCAAAATTCCCGAAAAATCTAAAAAAATAGAAACTAACAAAAGAAACAACAAGCCGGCAATCATCATAAAACTGAAGGTGGGAGAGAGCATCAAGGATGTCAGAATGAGACTGGTCAGGACAGTGGACCGTAACAACAAAATCAATTTCGAGATGATTCAAACAAGTTCGGCTCTGGTCCTGCAGATGGCATCATTGCAGGATGAAGAGAAATTAATGAAGCATCCGGGGACTATAAAAAATGACATGGTAAGCAAAAATGAAAAACTGAACCTGTTTGTGACTATTTACGTTATACCAACAGAAATGAAGGAAAAAAACAGTAGTAGAAGAGTTAATTGAGAGAAAATTACAGGAGACAACGGAAGAATAGAAGAAGCTAATCAAGTCAAATTTCAGAACCGAACCCAGAAATCAGGACAGATACCATTTAGTAATTGAGGTTCCAAGATTTGTAACATAGATTATTATTAGATGATACAGGATCTTCATAGGATTCTAAGCAACGAGCATCAAGGATTACTTGGTTGTAACCACTTGCATCAAATGCTTTAATTATGAAGATATATCAAGATATTGCAAGGAGGATGAACGATGTGGTAAATGTGGAGGAAAAGGACATAAAACAGAACTGCAAAGAACAAGGGAAAAAGACGTGCGTTCCATGTTACATACGTAAGAAAAAACGTGGAGCGAAAACAAAACAAGAATGTCAAACTTACAAAATACAGTTGCAACGTACGATATATAAGTGCGACTACTATGAATAGTGACTCCACAAACTCAGAAAAAAATGAAAAGAAAAAAAAATCCTCCATGTAGATGGAAACGAAACATAGAAAGACTATTGGAATATAATAACAATAAGAAAATACAAATAATAAATATCTGGATCACAGAGAGCAACGTAAATTATGGGAATTAAATTTTAAGTGTTAAACCTGGTTTTATAAAACTCGATGACAAGGATCAAGTAATATTACATTTCATAAATCGAAAACTACAAACGTTTCACAGAGGCTTTGGCGAATTGGTCGCGCTAACACATGCCAATTTTGACTTAGGTGAATTTGAAAACCTTGAAATAGAAGTAAAAGAAAATAAATTTATCCAAATTTATTATAGCGAAAACAGATACGGAAGTAGAATATTACACATTGAATCGTCCAGGAAGATTTCATGGATGATCTGGATTTGCTCCTATATCTATTGTCAACAATTAAAAGGAACAGTACAAGAAAAATAACAATACCAGCAATAGGAATGGGTCTGTGGAGAGTATCTCCAAGGGAAGTTCTGAGAAAATTTAATGACTGGGAAAGAAGGATAAAAGTATAGGATTTGAAATGAAGCTTACAGACAATATCGTTGTCAGAATAATGGAAGAAGAACAAATAAAAATAAAAATGAAGAAAATAGAAACCAAATTGGACTAGAAAATAATGACGAAGAAGTCGAGAACCCACAGAAAAAAGAAGAAGCACTTAAAGCGAATCAGGAGGAAATAGCAGATGAAAACAAAGAGGAAATGGAATCAATATTCGAAGAATTGGAAACAACAATCGGGGAAGAAATATCAAACAAAAAGAAAATAAGCTGGAGGTCATGGATCCCTAGACTCCACAAAAAGAAGCGAAAAGTCAAAGAAAAGATGTCAATATGAAGAAGAAACAATAGACAAAACAAGAATGGAGTTATATAGTAGTCAGAAACGAGAGGACACGGACGTAGAGAGAGAACTGGCAGAAACAGAAACCCAACAGAAGAACAAATTTGATCTTAAAACTTTGTATTGTAACCTACAATTGGAATATAACCTATCAAGATTGGAGGAGCCGAATAACCTAACGGCTACCTTCAGAATAATCGTCAGAAACCTACACCAACAAGGGAAAACAATAACCTTCCGCTTATAGATGAAGTAGATAATATAACTGTCAGACCAAAGGGAATTACAACAGACCCAAAAGACTTGTCGCAACTTATCGATAGAATCATCGAAAGATTTTATCATCGAAAGAATCATCGATTTGTTAGCAAATTTTTCAAAAAAAAAATATAGTAAAGAGAACTAACAAAAAAAGGAGAAAATCTAGAAGATTGCAAATTACATTTTGGGTTTCAAAATGGCAAATCGATGGAGGACGCAATCAACTAGCTATGTAGGAAGAAAAAGCGAATACGGCTGAAGACTGCAAGTATATAATGGGTATCTTCATCGATATATCAGGAGCCTTTGATAACCTCTGGTGGCAAGCTCTATTAGAATAACTAAAAAATCTCAGGATAAATCCAGACATATGGAAACTTGTTAATGACTATTTCATAAATAGAAAAATTGAAGTCAACATGGCTGATGGCGTTGTGTGGAAGGCGGCCACAATGGGGTGTCCCCAGGGGTCGTTCCTGGAATCCATATTCTGGGACATAACATTCCAGCTATGTCTTGATATGGCAGGTAGACTGCAAGAGGTGGAAACTGTGGTAGGGTATGCGGACGATCTGCCGGTCGTACTAATGGTAGTAGTAGAACTAATCTGGAACAAAAAGGGAATACAATTATGAAGGAAATGGTAACGTGGTGCAGCAATAACAATTTGACTATCTCAGCATAGAAAGCAAAGTATGTATTATTTAAAGGAAAGCTAAATTTTGACAGTGGCCCCATAATTAAAATTAATAACAAATCAATAAAAAGAGAAAAACATAAATATCTAGGCTTTAAGTAGATAAACATTAAATTTTAGGGAACATACAGCAATAATACAACGAATAAAGCAATTAAAATTACCCATAAACTTGTAACTATTGCCACAAATGAACTAAAAATGCCAACAAAAATTAAAAGGCTGTACCACGACCAAGTGATTGGAGCAGTAATGTTTTACGCTGCTAGTGCCTGGATCTACCGCACTGGCGAAATAAAACAATCTCACATAGTGAACAGAGCCCAAGGGAAATTGCTAAAAAGGCTAACTGGAGCCTATCGAACCACTCCGGTGGAAGCACTCCAGGTAGTGACCGCAACCCTGCCAATGCATCTTCAAATTAAAAAACTCGTAGCCATCTACTTGATGAAAGAACAACGACAAAATAAGAGAAATCATACGTACGCAAATTAACAATAAAGCAGAACTAGCAAGAGAAATAGTCCGTGCATACCAACATTTTTGGGAAAACAGCCCGATAGCAAGAAGACTCTTTGCCATATTTCCGGAAGTGGCTGGAAGATTGGAAGTGCAACTGGAAGCCAGTGGAGGAATGATACATTACCTCACGTGACACGGCCCATACGCCAGAAACTAAGAGCACTTGAACTTGTTGAAGATAATCTTTGTCATACCTGCAATACAAAAGCTACACCAGATTATATAGTACTAAGATGTACCGAAACTGAAAATTTGGTATTGAATCTAAGAAATAGAATAAGGGATGTAAACACGGCAGAGGGCCTGCGAACACCAGAACTCGCCTTGATTCTTCAGGAGCTTACATCAAAGATCTCAAAGTACTACAAAGATAAATTTATGAGGGGAAGGATGACATAGATGACATAAGGATAAATAAACTTAATATAGAAGATTAACGATTACGGGTTTCGTGAGGCGTGAGCGAGTCGTGTGCGCGCGGCGTCACGCGGGTGCCGCGCAAGCATCTCGAACGAACATTATCTAAACGTGGATCTTCCAGATACGTTAAAAACAACCGAAAAGTGGCCTAAATTAAACTATACAGAATAACTAATTAGAACATGATTATCAGCTAATAAAGTGAATAAATGGCCGTTGGAAGCCAGTGGCAAATTAGAGTGCCTTGTGCAGGAACTCCTGCACAAGAGACACTCATCGTGTGCGTGTTGAATAAATGTGGTGGCGGGAAAATGTAGTGAAATAGTATAACATATAATAATTGAAATATTTAACAACCAAACAACATTCACGTTCCGGAACCGGAATGGAAGCGTACAGCAAAATAGCCTACTGTATGTGTGACTAAATGAGGTGGAAATGTAGGTGAAAATGGAGGGAAACCTAGTAAGGAGAACAAAGGTAGACGAATACACACTTTGTAGGAAAATATCATTTCTACGGCTATGGTGTGCCAGTCCCCTCAATTCCCCAGGAAATACAAGTGTAAATGAAGCGAGAGTGAAAGTGTGGCAAGTAAAAACAACCTAAACCCTATGGTGAGTGAGGAAGAGGAGGATAGCAGTAAAGAAGACAAGTAAGAAGGAGAAGCGAAAACTAATTGTGGGCAAATCAATATTCCCACGCGCAATCCGATCCTAAAATTCCTCTCTTAACTCGTTGCAGGGGTAGCAAAAGAAAAAGATGACGAATCAAGCCCATGTTTGTATTGTCATTGTGAAGTCCGTGTGTTGTCCATGTGTTTGTCCTAAATGTTATGTATCAACGTTTCTTTTAATAATAAAATTGCAAATATGGTAGAGAGGGAACCCCTCCAAGCAAATGTTCTACACATGAACTAAAGACGAGGAGAACCTTGGATGCCTGGTCAAAAGCCCGTGCCGCAAAACCTGAATTCTAAACTGAAGGAACATAGGAACTTGGTTTGTGCAAAGAATGTAGAGATACAGGGGTGGAAGGCAGGTCCACAAATAAAAAAATATCCTTAAGCATTAAAATTTCATTTATTTTCATGTGTTACTATTTTTTTCATACCTTCTTTTCTCCTTTGTTTCGCTGCCTTCATGTCTTTTCCATGCTTCCTTTCTATATATCTCTCTCCCTCTATCTCTCTCTCTCTCTCTCTCTCTCTCTCTCTCTCTCTCTCTGTGTATGTTTATGTGTGTTTGTTTTTGAACAAGACAAGTTTTATAGTACTGAACAATAACGATTCGTGCATGATGTCCATATCATTATTTTCCTTCTCATTGCATTAATATCTTTATCTTAGATATTAATGTGAATGGATTTTTTAGATATCTATCTCCTGGTTCTCTAAATGATGCTGATCGAATCAATTCTTTCTTCCTCCAAATTGAGGAATATTCTGGCATGTCATGTTTTGGCTCATATTTGTACTGTCATGTTGCTTGTCTAACTATTAGGCGTAGAGTGAAAAAAAAACTGGGGGAGAAAGGTATTGTTTCTCTTGACTCTAACCTCCACTTATTATTGTAAGTGACTGTACAAGTAGAAGGCCGCAAATTCTTAAAATTTTCGCTCTATCAATTCGTAACGATGTGGCGACAACGAAACAGAACTATGGAAGGTCAGTAGCCTGTGGGCCGACCATGGGCGTTCAAAATAGCTTCAACACTGCGAAGCATTGAGAAGTTGTCCTTTTAAAGTATGGCAAGCCATGTGTCTTCAACATGATGCCACAGCTGTAGCTGGAGTAAGTCGCTGGCATGAGAGACGTCGTGCAATTATGGAGCAGACGTTTTCAATCGGGAAGGGATCTGGTGAACGCGCGGGCAGGGAAGCAGGGCAACCTGTTATCGAGTCAGATAGGTTAGGACATTACGTGTTACCTGCGGGCACGCGGTATCCTGCTATAATTTCGTCCCCATCAGAAGCTACAGTAAAAGGACTACAACAGTGTCCAACAAATTGTCGACGTACCATTTGCTGGTCACATGTCCGTCATTTCGCATTAGACACGAACGGGCACGGAATCCAACGGCAATCCACACCATTACAGCCGGTACCGAACGACGGTGCGATGCAGAACGCAGGCGTCGCTCCGCCAGATACGGATGCAGTCATCATGATGCTGCAGAGAGAAGGAAATTTCGTTCGAAAAGAGGATATACTGGCATTCAGTTCTCTCTTCGCGACGTTCGCAACATCATTGTAGTCGCACATACTTATGGTTTGCAGTCAGCGGAAGCCTCAGCTATGGGAGCAGTACAAATATGTCCCTCTCTACCAGACGACGTAGAAATCTTCACGCCTACACTAGACGCTATGCAACATCCGACAGTGCGTGAGTCAATGTTCTGGATCGCCAGAGCCATAAGCACAAGCTCTTTGTCCTCGCAGCTCTTGGTATGGTGCGGTCTTTGGCAGGCATGTTTTTATCAATTGTACCAGTAAGCCCTAGCCCAGGGCGCGCCAAATTTCGGGTGCGTAATTATCGCTAACTTTCGCATTATAGGAGATTACCACAAGGCATTATGGGAGATTAACACTGGTTGGGGTTGCAATCATTGTGATTTCGTGACAGAAAAACGTTGCAAGACAAAAGCGCTACAAATAGTGCTGGCTAGAACAGGGCTAGCGGCGACAAAATACCATTGATCATAACAGAGTTGGCCAGAAAAGCGCCATTGTAAAACCAACGCCCACGTCGGGAACAGTTCTAAACAGAACAGTGTGCGTCAAATAAGTATCGCGTGAAAACACATAGAAATTCTGATTGTCATTGAAAGCCAACTCCCAAGTGACGTCTATCTAAAAGCTATATTGAACTGATAGATGGTATTACAAATTAATTAATTTATTAATCCTGGGAGCGGATGGGACAGTAATAACGAGAGTTCATTTCCAGTCTAAACCAATTTCGGCCAAATTTATGTTGTTTTTAACACTTGTTATCTCTGTGTGACCCGTCTTTAGGTTTCAGCAGTAAGTGCTTTCAAACCTCACCCTATGGCATGTTGCATCCGGTTTTGGCTGAACTTTCTCACTGACGGACACGGTCGAAAACGGTAGAACAAACAACAGAAAGTAAATAAGTGTACTGTATGTGGTCACACTGTCACTGACTTGCACATCCGTGTTCGGATGTTTTTGGCTGTGACCACACACCCTTATTGTTTGTTCTACCGTTTTCGGCCGCGTTTGTCAGTGTGAAAGTTCGGCCAAAACCGGAAGCAATGTGACCATAGGTTTATAGAACCGCTCTGAACGTCCGTGTGACTGTCGACATCCCAGGAACTGCTAACACAATTAAGTTATTGTTGTAAATATCTCGGTGGGGTGAGTTCAAACCCATAGCATTCATTCAGATCTCAAAGATGGTTCCGGAAATATGGGGATAGCCAATTTACAATTCACTAAGTACTAGGGCTAGGAAGGTGTCTGAAGTGTCGTCGGAAGGGCCTCGAAGAGGCGAGTACACTTCCTATAAATAATAAAAATTGCAGGAGTAGATCCAGTTAAAGTGGAAGGGGGCGCCAAAATTACAATCAGAGCGCCAAAATTTACTGTACCCAAGGTGTCTTACTCGCTGAATATAGACCTGGCTGTTAGGATCCATCGTACCATGGCGTAGTGTCATCGTGGAGACATCGAGTCTAACTGCGCTGCACTGTCCTGCAATACGCACAAGAATAAAACACACTCGTAATATTCTACATTTCTTCCACGATCAAAGGTGGAAACCTACTGGCAGGGCTGCCGCATTCCATGAGGAGATATCTTGCAAAATATACACACGTCACACTAACATTCGTCTCTACTACCACTGCACTCTGGCTCTCTGGCCTGCCTCTGACCGCTGTTGCTAGATGCCATACCCGACGCTTCTTCATGGAGCTTTGGTGCTAATCATTTGTTTATCTTTTCATGCTCTACATATTCTAAATTATTATCATTCTTTGTGTTACATTTTTAACGACGAGCAGTGTATACTTTCCTTCATCACAACTGATAACGCTCTCACTTTCTCTCCAAGCCTTTTTGTCTTTTTTCATCTCACTTATTTTTTTCTATGCTCTCCTCCTTGTTCTATTCTTTGTTAATTCTAACCATTGTAGTCATAAACTGTAGAATGTCGTTTCTGAACATGGCTACCTTCCTTGCCCCTAAAGTCAGTGTTACGTATTTGTTTTGTTAATGTTTGAATTACTGTTGCAACTTATGTACCTTCCATGACATTCTATTAATAGTTTGTAGTTGCATCTAATTATTTCGTCTCATCCATATGATTTGCAAAAGTAAACATTTTGTAATATCATCCAATGTCCTCTTTTGTACTATCGTTTCGATTCATGATACATTTGTATTTATTATTATTATTGCATCGAGTGAAAATAATGAAGTCAATCCTGGCAATTCTCCGACAGAAACAATCAGTAGCAATTGCCGCTATTTTAGTTGTTAATATGCAAAGTGGGAAGCAGGTTCACGTACGTATCTGAAATATTTATATATATATACATACACACA
>JAGDQP010024969.1:0-12022 GCA_022664845.1 Lepisma saccharinum
GTGGGTATTGTCGGTCTAAATTCTGCTAGTTCGACGAAATGACTGTCTTTCTTGCTATGCTCCTCTACGTGAATTGAGCGGTCGCAGTTTAGTTGGTACAGCGTGGGCTTCGCATTCTGGAGGTCGTAGGTTCGCTACAAGGGAGCAACCATCCTAACTGAGTCTTTCAGCGTTTTTCCAGCCTCAGTCACACCAGGCAAATGCCGAATTGCTACCTTCAACTTCGGCTCTAACCGAATCCTTCCCGCATCCTTTCCCCTACCCTATTCCGGCCTGAGACATCTTAAAGACCTTAAATAAATTCAAATCCCAATCATGTAACTCGCTGGAATTTTGAGAGTTGTTCGAAGTAGCTTCTAATGTGTCGTAGAAACCTGTTTATTACTCGCGGAATTCACCCCCCCCCCCCCAAAAAAAATACACTGAACATTACTCGTATGCAGTTTATAAATATTTGGCCCAACTGGTATTTGATTTAACTTTCTCAGACGAAATCAAAGGAAATTCAGGAAATACTCGTACTGTAAGCGTGGACAACAAATACATACAGTTATAGTCATACACAAAGAAATAGATTTTTTTTTTCACAATGACGAACGTTCTTTCTTTGTGAAGAAACGCAGGCTCTTATCTTTAACGGTCTCCAATATTTTTTCGTGGGGCTCGGATCGATGGTAATAACATAGTAAAAAGGCTATTATGGTCCATATAATTAGTAGAGTATGTATAAGACAGGACAGTAAAATAAGTCGCTGCTAGTTAAGTTGGTCGAGAGTTGGGTTCACTTTGGGAGGTCCTCGGTTCGATACCAGTGGCCGACCACCCTAACAGATTGTTCTCTTCAGTCACACCTGGCAAATGCCTGGATAGTACCTTCAACTTAAGCCCTGGCAGAGTCCTTTCCACTGTCCTATCCCCACCTAAGGCAAAAATGCCTAAAGACAATAAAAAAATCACAGAATAATTACCGTAACTGCTCGCAGTGTTAAAGTTGTGCCGGAATGGAGTTCTGGCATAAATAAAATCTAAGCGCGAGAGTTCCGGCATAAATTCAAGAAGATAAGGACACGATGATCTCCAAAGTGTTTTAAAAAAATATTTTGACAATAAGTTTAATCTGAGCTGCTAATAACATCACGGTACTTTTTCTTGTGAGAATTTATATTAACTACATATTTAAAAAAAATAATTACCAACAAATGATCATTCTTAACTACTCAATTTGCTATTGGTTATGCGTATTTTAGCCATTGTTATGACGGTCTTAAATCACATCGCTTTGCTTCATATTATAAAGTACATTTGTTATCCTTTTTGTTACTCTAAAATTGAGTTAAAAAAAATGCCTTTTTGTAAATTTACGGCCTTATAATTGCATCGCTCCGTCTAAAATATTTTTTTCAACTTCAGCACTCACTACTCCGTATAATTGTATGAAATGATTAAAAATAGTAACCATAGCGTACATTAGCATGAATTCACATTACGCGTTTATGGATTTTATTTATTTAATTGTTTCAACTAATGAAGTGTATATAATAAATATTCACACATCAAACCGAGAGTAAGACAAAGATGCCAAAAAGTCATAAAGAAATTGAAATTGAATTTCGTATCAGATCGTGGAGGTCCGATAAAGAAGGCTTCGGGGTCCGGATTCGGATACGGCCCCCAAATATTACACTGTGGCTAGACTCCCGACTTGTAAATACATTCCCAGTTCGTTTCGTCTGAAATTGTGTTCGAAAAAAACAAAACATGAGCAGTTTTGAGAATTTGTATTAAGTCAAAAAATCAGTAGCGCTTACAATCACATGAATGTAATTAAAATGCAATTCACATTTAATTTCAGAATCCCGTGTTTTACCGTGGATTAACATTTCTAAATACAAATCACCTTTTATTTCCAGTAGCAACGACAACAATAACAACAAAATCCTGGATTCTATCCGCTTCCGGTACACTATCCATTAAATTAAAGGTTCTATGTCATGTGGCGATTTAAATGCCGTGACAGAAAGGACAACCCAACAAAGAATGAAAATAAACAGTGGTCACTTACCTCGTCTAAATCGTGTCTTCACAGAATATGACAAATTCCGAAATTCTATATTCACTGACCGTGACGGAGGCAATTTTGCGCAAGTCGTCGGGAGAAGCGCTTCCCCCTTCTTTGTCTCAATGTTCAACTTCAACTCCAATCTCGTTTTCACCACTCGGTCTTGCGTTTCCGTACTCGAACAACTTTCACCTCCACTCGCGGCCATTGTAAGGCAACAACTGACTGATAGGCCACAGTCAACGATTAGTTAACTTAATCAAGTGTTCTACATGTGCGACATCTTACGGACTCAAGGTAAGTTAACCTGGTAGCCTTGGTAACTGAGAAACTATTTTTTTTATTACTAATTTCCTTTTCTTTTGTTCAGCAGGTAATTCATCTGTTTTGGAACTCAGTTTGCTGTAAACAGTAGTGAAAACAAGACAATTAGATAACGTCATAATTAGGTATGATAATTATAAATACATTGTATTTGACATACGGAGGTAATCACAATAGAGTTCGCGTTAAGGTAGGTAGCGCATGTTAATAAGCGAACATGTTTCTTATATTCACATTTTTTATTGCTTCTATGTGTAAACAAAAACAAATAACAAATTTCTCAGAATACGTGTTTGCTTTGCAATGTGAATATTAGTTGCGGATTGAACAGAGATTCTGCCAAAATTTTCATTTGGGGGAGAGGGGTAACTTAAAGTTAGAGGGGTGTAAGTAGAGTTTTGCTGAGTTTCTATCCATTTCTAAATTTGTAACAGTAAAAGTTTTAATGTGGTGACGTGTACTCTACGATTCCTAGAGGTGACATCCCCATTGGGTGAAGGGGTCTGGCAGAATCCCTGGGAGTGAGTAACTGATGAATGTTCTGCTCACAAGTAGGTTTCTGACTCGAAAATCCCTGAGCAAGTTGAACCGATCGTGGGTTGTCACTGTCTTCTATCAGATGACGTGAACTATTTTTATAGTGTGTTCCGATTTTCCGAACCACTTATATTCAGAGCTGAAACCGGGTCACTTTTGGTGACCCGGCCTGACCCGATCATAGGTAATCCCGAGACCGGGTCCAAATTGGACCCGATTGACCCGGTCTAGGAAATATAACTAACTGGAAATTTCGGCGTCGTGTTTTTCGTGCTCTGGGAATAACATCCCTTTTCAAGGTCAGCCCGAAAAAAAAAATGTTCAAATACAGAGAAATAATTTAAAAAAAAACTGTTGTTGTCCTCTGGGTTATCGGGTCAGAATCCTAGTAGAGCACAAACACGTTTTAAACGTCGATTTCTGGTTTAGTTCCTTGATTAAACGCTATCGGTTGAAAAAAGTACGTTTAATTTTAAGTCAAATTTCAACGAAGACTTGGTATTGTGGAAAAGATGTTAATTCAACATGTATTCAACTGTTATTTTCAACTATGGTATAGATTTCGTTTCATGGGAGTCTTTGTAATTTAATAGAATAAAATTTGTAATTAAAACTAATTGAATGCCATTAACCATTATTTTGTGTTCTCTTTTGCATGTTGAAAACACGTTGAATTTCAATCAATATTACAACGAAAATTTGATTTCGTTGATAGGACGTTTAATATGACGTGTTTTAAACTACTATACTGAACTGTGCCCTACATTATATTTACAAGTTAATTGCATAAAACTTGTGCTTGAAAGTGAATAGAATAAAATTAACTACGTTTCTCATGTTCTTCATTTGCATGTTGAAAACAGATTTAATTTTAAACTATATTTCAACGAACATTTAATTTCGTTAATAGAGTGATAATGAGAGGTGTTTTCAACTTTCCTTTTCAACTATGGCATAGATTTCGCTTTATATGCGTTTTCCTAAGCCAACATATTAGACTTATTGAGAAATACACATTGAATCGTGTAGCTAGGGTCGAAGTGTTAAATAAGGGAAAATGCACATAACAAAGAAAGAGTTAAAGTGTATTCTTTATTCTTATTCTTACATGATGGTGAAACGACTCGTCTGAATTTGTGGCACTTTCAATACTGCCTTTTCTTATCGATACCGTAAAGAACTCAAGGTGACTTCATGGTCTAGATGTAATGTGTCATGCTACCAAGGACGATAACGGAACGTTCCAGCTTGGAATCTTGCAGCAGACACTTGGATTATTTACTGTTGGAAAGTTAATACTGTATATTATGTTGAAAGCAACGGACAAAATGCAACTAAATGTGTATAGCAGTAGACAGCAACCATGCTCTGTTTTTACCAACTTCATCGTCCACTGCTTGATTTCAACTTGTTTCTTCTCAACCATTATTCAACGTCGAATAAACCGTTGAGCAGGCGAACATTTCTGTACATTTACAACGTTAGAATAACGTTCCAGTGCTAACGTTTCATCCACGTATTTTCAACGTATGTGTGCTATGGGGGAAGCCTAGACCCGGTGTTCCCGTCCAAAACTTGACCTGAATGACCCGATTGACTCGGTGACCCATTTCAGCTCTGCTTATATCCGGAACTGATATCGAATCCAGAACCCGTTGATTGCAAGGCAGCGAGCGTTACCACTCAACAACTTTCACGCAGAGTGAATAGCCCTTTATTTATTTATCATCTGCTGTACTCGCCCAAAGATGCGGAGAAAAATAAGTTATAAAAAACAACTTCCTTATACAGCGCGGGCTATGAATCGATACTGGAATGCTATTCAGGTTCGATTCCCGCTATCAAGTATCCTGCATGATGTTTTCCCACTTCGAATACGACCTTCGTCACCCAATCTTATCCATCTGTTGCTCAGAAAGACTTTCCGAACGAGATGGGTTCCTCAGAGATGTGTGATGAGCTTAGTTCATTCATGCTTGTATATCCAACAAATACAAAATTAAAAATCCTTCTTTAGAAGGAGATAATCAAGTTCGCCATTAATGATCTTGCTTGAGCTCTAAAAATCCCGGAAGTAATAAACATCCATATCCTAAATTATATAGAACCGAAACTACGTTGATGTGTTGTGTGTTGCATACGGAGAAGCAATATTTTAACAGGAAGTTTATTTATTCCGAGGACTCAAAGTCTCTTCTCCCAGGGCTGAAAACTTGGGTCTATACGTAGCCTTCCTGTGGTCATTCTTATCACCAGTAGTATTCTTATCTTTCAAGGCACATTAGTCCTCTATATTCATCACAATCTTCTACTTTCCTTTCCTTCTTCGCATACAAGTAATCTTCCTTAATACTATCAAGGATTTGGGTTTGTCTTCTTCCTCTTTTTCGCTCAATCATAACTTCAATTACAATTTATAGTAGCCTATACAATCTCTGAGCATCAAATGTCCTAACTAGTTTGTTTTGCTATCGTTATTGTCTCCAGTATTGTTTTTGTTTCGCCTACTCTCTTCAGCACTTCTTCATTGTACATCTTTTTCCATTCACCTCCATCTCCACTTTTCGAAGGCTTTCAATTTTCTTTCTTCATTTTGCTGTAGTGTCCAAGTTTCGTCTCTACATAACACAATATTCCAAACAAAGAATTTAATGAATCTTCAATTGTTTGCTTATCTATCAATAGGAAAGATTGTTCTTAGTCCATTGCGGCTAAACAGGACATACAGTCCAGATTTTGATGATGAAATGTATTTCTTATGGCGTCACCTGTACGTGTGGAACACTATTATTCGCACATATGACAGAGCATTGTTTTGCATCCGTCCGGGCGTCAATGCTCCTTTTCTCATTACGTAAGGAGGAAAGCTACGTATTCAAGGAGCAAATTTTTTTCTCAGTTCAACATCACCACATTCAAAAATGGGAAGGGAAATCGAAGTTACTGAACCCACATTTGAAGTTAGTAACTGTCTACTTGTTTTCGTTAAGGGGATAGCGCAACATGCAGATTGGGAGAATCTAATAAAAAAAAATCACAGGAGAAGAATGTAACCGTCAGTTTCTATCTATCTTAAATTTTGAATTTGAATTTAATTTTTAGGGCTTTAGGCAACTTTGGCTTAGACCGGAGATTCTCCCTACCAGAGCCATCCGAGGCTTTATTATGGCAAGACGGACGAAGTTAAATGAGTACGGGACCAAAAGAGCTGGGGCGAGGATAAAACCCGAGTCATATCCATGATAACCTATTGATTTAACATTTGACGTGAATTTTCTTTGACATAAATCAGCAGTTACGTCATAGTAGAGACCCCATCTTTATTTCTAGTTCATTCGCTCAAATTATGAGGGCTTGAGATAAAAAAAAAAGCTAACAAGCATCAATGAAGAATCCTCTTAAAAATGTTTAATCACCCTTCCCTTGGGATTAGTAATCAGAACAGGCTTTCTATTTTCAGAAGCATTTCTGCTTCTCTGTATTTTCTGTCACAGAGTAAAGAATGAAGCATTACATACTTGAAAATATCTATTCAGATTTCAGACTCTTCAAATAACTTCGAAACTCTGGAAAATACAACCAGTTTAGGATTCTTTTATGTTTCATTTAGTATTCAGGTAAATATAGCATTGGGTAATTCGGTTGTCAATTCTAAAACAATTATCTCAACTCTTCATAGATCTCCGGTCCGCACGTTTTCAGCGAACGGTCCGCATGTTGTCCGAGAGGATAGCGCGCTTGCTTTCTGTACGCGCAGTCACGTGTTCCATACTGGCACGAGTCCATTCAGCAGAGTGATTCGGAACCTATTTTACGAAAAGCTGCAAGTCCCGTGCCTAGCTCACCTGCTTGTTTAAGACGTTAATAACAATACGAGCAAACAACATGTTAGTTAGTATAGTGCAAAATATACGTAACATTAGTGTTGCCCACGAGGCGAGATTTAGGTTAACCTGACCCGAAAATATAATGTCCAGAAACTGTCTCGCCTCCAAAATACATAGGGTGTCCCTGAAATAATAACGGAAAGTTTGGAAGGTAACTATTTGCATTAAAACAAGACGATAGTTTCTTTGGAAAAATTCCGAATTCTGCTTATTTTCGGAGTTACAGGCGTTTAAAGTTACGGCGGCATTGTCAAATGACGTCATATCTCGATAAGTAATGGTGTAAGCGCATCTATTTAAGTTGTATTTATGATTGGCGAATGCAGCGTAGAGATTTTTATGCTTGCCCTTTTAAAACCATTTAATTCCTTGTCAATGACATTCTTAGGTTGATAAATTTGTCTATGGTTCTCCGTCCATCAAAAACACTGCTTAAATAGATGTATCGGGTACTACTTTGAGTGTGACTTGCTAAACCGACACCGTTTACGTCATCAGGTGTCGAAGTATGATGTCATTTGTGACGAGGTTGCCGTGACTTTCAACGCTTGTATTTCGAAAACTAATCAGATTTTGGATTTTTCTTCAAATGAACATTTTTCTTCTTTGAATGTAAAGAATCACCTTCTGAAATTTGTCCCATTACTTCAGGGACACACTGTACATTGTATATTATGAGAATTTTGTCTCGTGACGTTTTTTCATAGACATTTCTCTGTTTTGTGGGCAACCTTTAATAACATAGGTTCTATCTCAATTAAAATAATTAAACAGCAGAAAATAATTTTCTAAATATTTCGACACTTAATCTGCAGAATTAAGAAAAATGCAACTGAGCTGCAAAGAAGACAATAAAATCGTTACTTTTCTCGTTATACAGTGTGGTCGAAAAATATGCGCGGACAAACTTCGCAGATATATTCGTGATACCAAAGCAATGGGAAAAGTTATTTTGTTGATACGTGGAATTTCTCTATTTTTAAAGTACGTGGATTTAACTAGGAGCCCGAATTGAGCTTGCTACCATGGTAACTCAAATTATTATTATTTCGCGATAAAACAAAACTGGTTCGTTAAATTAAAATTTAGTTTTAGGTAGATACAGTGGACATTAAGAGTTAAAAATGTGAATTCGTCTGTTCGTCAGTGTCTCCAAATTTACGTTTCATTCTTTTAGTCGAGCTACTACGTCAGTTTTTATATATATATATATATATATTTGTATCTAGAACTGATGTAAATCAGATTTATGTGAAGCACAGAACTCAGTGTTGCAAACTGTAAAATATAAATAAGTTGAAATATTGAACATTCCACTTTAAACGGATGTAATATTTGCAGTTTGCAACACTGTGTTCAATGCTTTCGATATGAAGTTTTTCATCACTAGTGCTCACGAAATATTCAACATATCAACGTAGTGTTTTCTAAAAAAATATATATATGTGTTATACCAGACTTGTAACACTTGAAATTCGACGACGACATATTGTAATTCATAATATCCACCGCATGGATACAAATCTGGTAAATTTTACTTGAATACGTTATTTATGACTTATCGTGATATATTAATTCGATTTACTATGGTAAGAAGACAATTTTAGACTCGAAGTTAGAAACAGAGTGGAATTCGACACAGAGCAAGGTAACTTTATTATTATTGGCTTCCTGTCTTGAATTTTTGAGACAATTTGTCTCAAATTCCGGCCACTGTATAGTAAAGACGTTCGCTGTAATAAGTGAACTGCATGCCGAAAGAATGCATCTTTATCAGGATATATTGTTAGTAAATGTAAAGTCCATTCTCTGACAACGAGAGGACCAAACATTTATAAGAAACTTTGTAAACTTTATTTTTATATGGGTCAGTCTAGTAATTTTGGACTTCGGCCCGTCACGATTCGCCCTTTAGCTGTTAAAAAACACAGTCATGCCCCTGCCGGGACTTGAACCCGGGACCTTCGAGCCGATGGCCTACCGCCGCAGACCGCTCGGTCACCCGACCTGCAATATTTATAAGAGAAAGTAATCCTATATTTCAACAGATATAAGAAACAAGTTTTCTAGAAACTGACAACTGCGTTGCCAAATATCATAGCTTGGCTGAATGGCGAATAACACACAAAAACTTACATTTCTTATACTGTATTTTGGAGCGTTTAGAAGTCAAGTGACCGGTTTACATAGATATTGCAACGCTGTAATGATTCACTCTTTAGTATGAAATATACGAAGGCGGAAAATACTGACGCTTGTCAAAACGGAAAGCTTATTCTCAATGTCAATAAGAAAGCAGTGGGAAAACATGGTTTTGAGAGGATTACTCATTGATATGTGTCACCTTTCTTGTTTCTAGTCCTCACGATCTGAGCGAATGGACTATACAAGAACTGTTTTATGATTGGCTGGTAAAACAGTGTTCGAAAAGTACTTGTTGAAAAATAAAGTGTTATAAATTAACTTCGCAAATGCATAATAAATTCTGCGTACATTTTATGAACACAAATCTATGAGCCGATTACAAAGACGGAATTTAAACTTACTAGTTAGTTTAAGTTAGGCTTAGGCTTAAACATCAATTTACAATGCACCAGTTCAGCCTAAAACCATAATTTAGTCTACATTTACGGATTTATAATCAATTTTTGAGACCTGTAGGCAACTTTTGCTCAGGCCGGATGGATGATGATGAGATGATTGGTGGAATGAATAAAGAGGGAGAAAACGGAACAACCCCGAGAAAACTCGCGCACGGGATGTTTGTTCACCACAAAGTCCACATGGCAGGAAAAGGAATCAACCGACTACCCCTAGCGCCAAAGATGACCTCTCTAACATTGAACCACCGCAGTCCTTTACGTCTACTTTGCACTCGGGCTTAAGAATCACAATTGATACTAAGAAAAAAAGGTTAAAACGAGAGTATTATTATTATTATATTTTTGTCACGGGTGCAGCTTCCAAGAAAATACAAATTGGGAAGAAAATAATCAGCTCTGGTGGTTGGCCAATAACCGGTTCTTTGCACTTCGGCTCGTAAAAACAATTTAAAAAAAAAACTTCTATTACAAAATACCAAGGTTTGGCTGTTGCTTAAACTATGCTTCAGAACCTGATTTTCCTTTCTCAGCGACTCCGAAACCATTTTTGTGTCCTCTTAGGCTACGTCTGTTCGTTTGTCTGTAAATCAGGGTAACGCCTGAGAGCAGAGGCACATAAACTGACTTCAGATTAGAGTTAAGTGACCGCATTTTAATCCGGCCGTTTTCAATTTGGTGAGGCTGCAACCTTCTCTTACAGTTTTTCTACTCTATGCGCTCAGGCTTTTAAAAAAAGCTAACGCCTTAACAAAGGAATCGCAATGGCTCAGTGGTGCATGATGTCATCGGTTCGATCCCTGCTCATGCCATATGGGTTTCGTGGTTGACAAAGAGCGTATGTGTGTGTTTACTCAGGGTTCTCGCACTTTGTTCATTCCACCAATTCTCCCGTCATCATTCATTCTGCCTGAGCCAAAAGTTGCCTAAAGGCCATGAAATGAAGTTCAAATTCAAATTCTATCTCAACAAAATCAAGAAAACAGAGAATTAACTTTAGGTTTTAGTTCAGAACGACATTCATTAAGACTTACGTGCAATATTTTCCTACCATATCTAAATAGCATGCCAACTTGCAACAAGGTTGCAGTCACTTGCTTTGAGATTGTCATACTTCATATTGTGTTGAACTTAATTAAAAAGCATAAAACAAAGGTATTGGAGCAAAACATTGTTGCTGGTTGTTATAACTAACTTAATTCAAGCTTGTTGGGACAAGCAATTATACAAGGAAGCCTGTCAAACTTTAAATTTGTTTGTATTTTCTTTCGTTGCACTGCTGCTGTCATCTCAGTGCGCTGGCGTTTCATAACGTGCCGGGATTGTTTCGCCGTATACAAATCTTCGCTAATTCCCACCCTTTTACTACAGGGATCTCTTGCGATCTGATGAACTAAGTGTAAATAGTGCTTGGAAAGTGAGCTTGGACATGTAGTTCCGTGCAGTAGTGACTACAGCATCAGATCAGTGTGCCACTGGTTCTTGGTTCGATTCCCACACAGGATAACGTTTTCTTTAAGAAATACGTTATGTTTTTTTTAAATTTCTTTTTCTGTCAAGACTATTTCAATCTTCATTCTTGTAAACTAGACTGTTTTGTTTAAACCTTTTTGAATGAATTGCTAAGCTTGCAGCAAGTTGTTCCATTTATCAAAGGAAGCTAGATTCACTATTAAGTCAGATCAAAAATGCTATGTGGGTATATACTTCCCTAGCAGCACAAGATGTCAGGTCAATATCGGCCCAATACTGGGCCAAAGTTTATCTTTATTGGCCAGTACTGGCCCAGTATTAGGCGAATATTGGCTGATATTCTTTGCTGCTAGGGTTATTATGTAACGCAAATTAACGCTTCAGCTAGGGATTCTGCCAGTTTCGGAAGTGTAAATAAAATAAAAAGGGGGGTACTTATCAGAGTTTAAATAGAAATTTGTAGTATTTATATACATTTCTAATCGTACTTAAAAGAGATAAAGAATTATGGGGGAATCTGACAGAAATTCTGGATTCAACGAAAGCAACTACAGAGAATCTGACTCCAAATGTGAGCTCAGTAAACATCATTTTCCTGGTGTTTCTCAGTTTGGAGATATTATGACCCATCTTCACGTACTTTTATACTTTATAATACACTTTTGCGAAATTGAACCTTCTCGATTAGGATTCTTACTACTTTCTTCATGAATTTTCACTACTTTCTTTTTCATCACTTCCGATTGTCATATCAATATGTGAATTGAAGGGTTCTGTGAGAAACTACGCCAACTCACACCCTGGTCATAATTGAGCTTTGAACGGAATAGTATACTATTGCCATCTACCGACTTTTGTCCGAACCACTGGTTGGTGTAGCTTGGCCGTGGAGTACGGAATAAACTAAAGCATGAAGACGTTTGGTATTAACATGTACTACAGGACAATTCACGTTTTCCCTTTTTTACATTCTTTTATTTAGTTCACAATGGTTCGTGGTGTCATCAAATCTTCTTGGAAGGTAAATTAAACTCATTTCCCGATATCATAGAATGATGACATTTTGCAGAGTGACGTAAGTTTGGTGACAATACAATATTCCATTGTTACTTTCATATATTTCTATATATTTATATATTTTA
>JAGDQP010024969.1:12122-27368 GCA_022664845.1 Lepisma saccharinum
ATATATATATATATATATATATATATTTAATTCTCAACTTCCTTATCCTAAAATAAATACTAGCCTGCAATTAGCCTGGTTTTTTCTGGTTGCATAACACTTTAGGATTTGAGTCAGAAAACATTTAGCTTGAGAAAATGTATCGGAACATCGAAATAACTCGAAAATAAGACATTCTTCTCTAAATCAATTCGTACTAAAAAAAAATTTAAAAAAAATGTTTATGCATGACTAAAAAGGAAAGAATAGGGCGTATATTTTCAAGAATTTATAAAGTGGCTGTATATGAGAGCACACCCCATGCTTTTCGTTTTAGGGATGCATGCACAAAATTATTATTATTATTTTACTTTTTAGCACGAATTAATTTAGAAAAGAACGTCTTTAAAAGGTTTTATTATAATTTTTTTTTCTCAGAAAGTTAAAATTGAAGACATTGCCGGAAGAAGGGCACATAGATCAAAAACGCACTTTCGGTAAACAGCTAATAAAGGGTTAGGTTCAATATTACGAAGAAGTTTTTGAGATTATATTTATGTCAATGACACCAGTTTAAAGAGCATAGAATCATGTTTGAAAACTGTTAACTAACCTGATAGAATTGAAAGTTTGCATGAAAATATATTGAAAATTGTGTACGCATGTTATGTGCCCTTCTTCCGGCAATCAAAGATTTCATGCTGATTAGGTTGAAGAAAGAAAGCACAAACAATTCTAAGCACAGTGTTTAATACAAAAAGAACATTGAAAATGACAATAACATTAGTTTTGTTAAATTGCCTCAGCAAATAATTCTTCTAATCTCTTCATTCTTGAGACTGAAAAAAAAAATCAGTCTGCAAGAACTAGTCTGTCGCACCTAAAAAGACCAAAGTTTTGGGAACCCATTACACAGCCTAAACGGGTGGGGCTAGAAAAACGAAATTTGGTCTCACAGTACATCGTCTCACAGAAATTTTGTGTAACCGTGAAAATACATTAGACATATACGGAGATAGTGCTGCCATCTTTACTTGGAGATCGTTGCTTTAGATTATACTTAAGAAAATATTACAAAATGTTGAAAAAGTTGCCATCTTGAATCCAAAATGACCGCCAAAATGAGTTGTTTTTTTTTTCATAGAATACACAGCCTAAACGTCTGAAGATAGAAAAACGGAATTTGGTATGACGGTACATCATCACCAGTAAGTTATGAAAATATTACAAAATGTCTCCCAAGACGCCATTTTTAGATTGGAAATGGCGGATCCCAACAATTCATTTTCAACACCATTTCAGCTAGAGATACGAAATTTGGCATAAAGGTGTATTATCAAGAGTAATTTAGGAATATATTACATTTTGAAAAAGTCGCCATCTTGGATTCAAAATGGCCGCCCAACATTTTCACATTTTCAAAATGGCCGCCCGTTCTAGGTGTGGTACTAATTTCTCCCCTCCCAAGAACGTCTTTTTCCCGGTGAAGGACTAATTCACTTATTTTTATGTGTGATCTGACTAGACCAATCTTTCTGTCGCACTGTGTAAATGATTGGCCTCTGACAGAAAGCATGTGAATAAGTCCTACATCAAACACATTGCTGAACCATAAACAAAACTTGATCATATTCGAGTTGAGGTTTTGTCTGCCAGCAGGGTCCGAAAGTCTCTTGCGGAAACTTTTCTACATATTTCTTTCTACCAAGTTAACGAATAGAGATATTTCAGTACATGTAGAAAAGAACATGGCGGACCGTTTAAAGCGATTACCGGAAAAGGGGCACATAAGTCTATGTGCCCGTCTTTCGGTAATGTCCTCAATTGTGGGTTAGCCGAGTCTCTTGTTAAAGCCTTCAATTGACGCCACAGTCTTTCTTTCCAGTGTATTATTTTCACTCTATAAGCTTACCCATTTACCACACATGTTGATTTATCTTCAACGTTGTAGTTTAACAAGGAAACCCCCAATGAGATCATATCGAAACCTAGCTTGAAATTTCACTACAAGGATCTACATACTATAGAAAGGTCGTATAGAAAAAGTAGAAATTGTTTTAAACTACAAACTCCCAAGATAGAGGCTTTCAATATTGGTGCTCAATCTACAAAAAAATGTGTGTTTTCATCAGTCGATCGACAAAAGTTACTTCTACTTCACTTTCGACCCGGAATAAAACAGTGGCGAGTTGTAGTGTTACTCCACACTGCAGCACACTATCGCTACACTCCTCGTTGAGGGAAGACCCCCAGTTTTGAGTGCTCACCTTTAGTGTGTCGGGCCATACAGTCTTTGTGGTGCGTGTATATGCGATTTATTTTTCCGGTCACGCGTTTCCTCCCATTTTCTTCATTTCATCAATTATCCCACCATCATCCATTCAGCCGAAGCCAAAGTTACTTAAAGATGAAATAAAACTCAATTTAGCGAGATGTATAGTGGGGGAGTGCTGAGGTAAAGAGGGAGGCGTCACAGCTCACCACTTTTTTTATTGATTATGAATCACAAGATCACACCTGATTGACCAATAAAAAGCACTGCAGTTGAAGAGCGCTGGATTTTTTGTACATATGCGACCTTTGCATATGGCGTAGATCCTACTAATGAAATCTCAAGGTACGTTTCACTATCATCTCATTGGTGAGATAAGATAAAATGAATTGTGTGGGCGGTAACAGCACTTGGCTTACGCCCGCCCCGTTCATCTCATTGATATTTCCTTTTAAGTTGTATCAACAATTAACACTGCGACAGGCGTGCATGGTTTTCTTACGTGAACAGGCGTAATATGTATAGCGACTTATTGTTGAAAATTTTATTGAACGACAGCAACTCTTAAAAAAATTAAATGAAGTCACCGACAAGCGGGGGACACCATTTGTTCACCTTTCCGGTCATAGGGTCTGCCTTTGGGCAGCACACTCTTCATGATACTCAACAACTTTAACTTTTGCTTCGAGGTTCGTCTATGAAGAAAACGTGTTTTTGACACTACCAGTACAAAGTGTTTTTCACACTGCTGTTACCTGTTCTCTGTAGTTCTAAGGGTAACTTATTTACATTACATTTGGTAGGGCTACTGAACGAATAAGACTATGGGCTGCAGCCGCTTTAGGTCCCCATTAATGCAGCTCTGGACACAGCCTTTAAACGATAGATTTCACTGTCGAGAAACAATGTGCTATCTTCTTTCTTCGCAATTGAAGAAGAGAATGAAGATTTCATCCATTGTAATCACCGACTGCAACAACTGTCCATTGGTAGCACAGTTCTTTCTCAGAAGATACAGGAAGCCTTCCTTTCTTCATCCAGCTGACGAGGAAACCAACATGAACTGACCATGATCAAGTGTTCTGTCCAAATTCTTTCGACACTTCAAAATTAGACAATCCTGTAAGGTTGAAAATATCGTCAATGGTTAGTCTTCTGTCGCCTATGACCGGAACTTGAACACGAGCCATATTTTCTGTGGTGGTGGCAAGCAATGGGGTATCCAGACATTGGCAAATCTTCACTTGATTGTCGCTTAACAGTAATTTGATAAACAGACTTACAAGCAATACTGTCACCAAGGGCATTGTCACGACAAACATCCTTAAACTCATGATGAATATCGACGACTTTCTAGCTATGCACAGATAAAACCTTTTTCACAGTGCATTCATTACTGCTCCTAATGAAACGCATCGTTTCAAAGCAGATTCTTAGTTTGGAGGGTGTGTAAAGCCAAAATTAGGGGGTGTAAGCGGAGTTTTGAACGATTTCCATCAGTTTTAATAGTAAAAAAATTAAAGTTAGGGTGGGTGGATGGATGCCAAAACGATATGGAAAGGTGAAACCCTACTGGGGGTATTCTGACAGAATCCCTGTTTCAGAATAATATTATATGTCAAAAGAGTTTTTCTGCATAAACGAACCAAAAAGCAAAGTTTGAAATCTTGCACAGGTAAAATTTAAAGTCTACTAATTAACTCAAAATTAATTATGTTTCTCTATATACTTTTTTTTTTTTCTTTGTAATATTTGTATTAACCACGTAAAACCTTTAAGTTAACCATATTCAATGTTTGATATTCGAATTCTTCCCTTATTGAAATATCTGTTTGTTCGTTTCTTAGATATCTGTTTATATTCGAATATTCTTTTCTTCATTTTTCAAATATCAACTTTCCGGTTAACCGTTCATTAATCCGATTTCAATACTGAAAATTTTCGAGTAATCACTCGAACAACAGCCACATGAACAAGGATACGAATTAATTTTGTTAGCCCAATCTTACGCAATCTTCTCTATGGTGTATTTGAATTTAAATTTATTAAGGCCTGTATATGGCCTTTAGAGGCATCTCAAGCTAAGTTCGAGGTACGGTGGGGGAGAAGATGTTAAAAGGTACCACGGCGTGACTGAGGAAATACCGTGGAAAACAACTCAGTCAGAACAGACCACCTCTGAGATTGTTCGCAGGACCTTTCGAGACAAGCGCATCGTGCACGGTATAAATGAGAACAAAAATGTGTAGATACATGATCGCACCTAACCTCCACGAACCCATAGTCACTAATTTAAGATGATCGACGAGAAAAATGTAAAAAAATAAGTTATTAATAATAGATATGGACATATAATAACATATCTTGAATGAAAGAAAGAAAAAATCTTGCTCCCGCTGGGATTCGAACCCGAGTTTTTGTTTACCACTAATTTGTTTACCACTAAACGTGGAATCCTTTACCACTAAACCAGGATAAAAACTTGGAAAATGATGGTTTGGCAGTTGTATTTACAGTTCGTGTTACGTAACAAGCCAGAGAAGTGTACGTGTGCAAGATGGCGGCCACCATTGATTCCTAAGCAGACAGTCTCTTCTTTCGACTACTAAGCCATCGCTGTATAAACTGAGCTTTGGTCCCCTCTGCTTGAATCACCATGACCCTGACCATGACCTAGGACTATAAACCATGAGTTTCTTCTTTGTTTCTTGTTTCGTTGTATCCTAAATTATATGCACGGTCACTAAAGTCAAATGGTAGTTTGGGAACTTGAATCCAGAGAAACAGTTTTCTCAAGTATTTGTTATGTAACGTGTATCGTATAGCAATGATTTCTTTTTCACTGAGGTACATTGTTAAAATTCTATTTCACAGCATATACAAAAAATTCGTTATCTTTTTCCCGTGATACCATTGCGTTACATAAGTTGGGACAAGTTTTTGAAGAAAACATGTTTTTGGAGGACTCACATTTTTTTTGTGTGTTAAAATAATTACTTCTTTTTCAAGGCTATTCAGTTGCGCAGTACCATGAGTGAGGATCAACTTGACAATTTCGCATTAACCTTTTTTTTCTGTCTATTCTGAAACCATAATTATTTACCTTTTTTTTTATTTGTTTATTTTTTTTATCTTCCTTGCATAAACTATGTGTGATGGATGGTGTCCCTTAGTAAGCACTATTCTGGGATAAGGTAGCTTCCAGGATCTTTGCTTATGTACCTGCCTAACATTTGCTGGGCAAAATGAGGCAATACTACAATACTATTTACCGACCTGGTAGCCGTGTGGGTTAGGGCGCTAAGCCAGCGACTCGAAGGTCCCTGGTTCGAATCCCGGATGGGGCATGGATGTTTGTGATTGTGGATTTTAACTAGAACGTAACGGATAATCGTGACGGTCGAAGTCAAAAGTTACCAGAATGGCCTATACCAAATAAAGTTTACCAGACCTCATACAAGACGGCTCACTGCCTTAGACCAAAACGACAAAGTTCGGCTCTTTCTTCAAGATTAGTTATTGCATCTAAAACCCAATTGGCTACACCACAAAAGCGTGTTAATGCACTAACGTCGTATACATTCAGTTCTAGTGTGATTTTATGCGTATGAGCAACTGGTCGTAGCTCAGGTGGTAGACATTTGTATTACAATCCAATGGTCTTGGGTTCGAACTGAACAGCCAACTACCTTGTCTAAGGTTTTTATAGTTCTCGCCCCCCCCCCCTCCACTGACACTCACAGTTCACTAATACCGGGATGACCTTATCCTATCCCTGCCTGAGTCATAAATGCCTAAAGAGCATACATCAATTCAATTCAATATGACATGATATGGAAAACCCTTTTAAAACAACCACATATACGTAGCTTAAAGTGTAAATTTAGCATGGACCCGAAGACAATTACTGGAGTATACACAGAGCATTGAATGGAGTCGTGGTAGCTTAGCGATAGAACGCTCAGTTCTAATGCGCGCAGTTGTCGGTTGAATCCCGGTTCGTGCCATCTCGACTTGGTAGTGGACAAAAACCGTGTGCGTGGATTTTCTCGGGGTTGTGACGTTTCCTCCCACTTTTACTTCATTGGACCAATTCACCTATCATCGTCCATCCGTCCTGAGCCAAAATTGCCTAAAGGCCTTAAATAAAATTCAAAGTACAACCGAGTATTAAAATGTCATGAAGAAAGGTTTTAGCATGAACCTGCACATTTGTATGTCATTGAAAATGAACATGAAGGAAACAATGCAAAACCGAATGGGGTGTGTCCAGTTTCACGTGTAGTTCAAACATACCATGTGGAAAGGTTATAGTGCCAGTCTCACTAGAAACGACCCAGTAGATATTACCATAGACCTCAACAAAAACCCATTAGATTTAGCGCAGCAAGAAATGGACATTTGTGCGTAGTTTTTGTGCTGAGAGATGCAATTGAAAATAATGGTTGAAGCTGTGCCGGATTGCCATAAAAAATTGATTCGGAAAATTCATTGCGCCGGCCCACTTCATTGATTAGTATTTTTCAAACCCTACAATTCGAGGGGCGTAGTTCATATAGTAGAGCGGTGGTACTCAAATTGGAGGTCCGGGGTTCACATTCCGGGCCCACTATCCTGACTTAGATTTTACCCTGGCTTTTTTCTCGCACCTTGCAGATGTATGGTATCGTATCATATCGCACATACATTCAAGGTGAGGATCACTTCGTTTCATTTCACGATTTTTGGATATTGCATGAAACGTACAGACTAACCTGAAAAATAAATTGCCTGACTCACATCCGGCACCAAACATAATTGATAATGTTTTGCCTTTCAACCAACACCCTTTCGTTCCTATGAGAGCTATCCTTTTCAGACTGTGTGGACCAACACGACTTTCTTGTGAGGTATTCCAAGACAAGTCTGTAAAAAAGCTATACCAGTCTCTAAAAAGAACGCTGTTAGAAGATCGAACAGTGAAGTTGAGCATGCTTCATTTATGTCTCCTAACACTAAATTGAAAACATGTGTATAAAACCAAATAGGAATAAATCCCTGTGAGGCATTTTCCCCTCAGGCTCTGAAACCACTGTTATTACTATTCATATTCAGGTACGTTTTCCTCCAAGCTTCTCTAATGTGTGACGCTGAGTTGAAGACGCTCAGCTATGCACTCGGCCTTTATGGTTGCTATAGGCTCTAGCGCTGGACAAAGGAGACGTCCGTTTCCAGAGGAGATCCTCAGTAGCGATCTAAGTGTCTGCCGTATGGTTATGTATTTTTCATAATGCTGGCCGAGTTCCAATTTGGCGAGAGAAGATGAAATTAATTCATTAAGTTTCAAAATTCTGCCGAACTCCGCGGGGTTCACTCTCAATATCTCGCAAAATATTCCTGTCTCCTCGCAAGCAAGCGTGTATAAGATTAATAAGACATCCTTTCTCGTCTCTCAATCTAAATATTACATGCTGCTCCTTCCTTACTGACATGAGAGTCTGCGTTATATCAGTATCTTCACATAACTTATATAGAAAGATCTCTATCTCTCTCTCTCTGCATTAATCTTAACATCGATTGTACTCGCGAACCAGATAGCAACGACGCTGACGCACTAATGAAATGCCGCTGGTACACCAAGCGTATTTCGCTAAGCGAGTGTCATACGCTTTACGAGAGACGCTTCAGTTGCATGGTGTTTTTTCCCTACAAGAGGTTAGCGAATCCTTTCAGTAGTGCGTCCGCGTGGTTGCTAGCTGGTTCGCGTACGCAGTCGTAATCAATGTGACGATGAACGTAGAAAGGAAAATGTTTCTGTACGAGTTATTGGATGAGGGAGATCATGATGACTGATAACGCAGACAATCATATTAGTGAGGAACAAGGAGTTTGAAATGGTTAAATTGGGAAACGAGAAGGGATGTTTTCATAATCTTATAAATGTTCACTTGCGAGACGAAACCGGAAAATGTCGTAAGTATTTGAGACTGAACCCCACCGAATTCAACAGCATTTTGAAATTCTTCTCTCATGAAATTAAATTTCTCGGTTGACACGTTGAAAAATACGCAATAGTCCCGACAGACGCTTCGATCGCTAGTGAGGGTTTCCTCTCGAAGCAGACGCGTCTGGCGTCCGACGCTGACCCCTACTGTGATTATAACATTCAGGTGGTGACATTTCGCTAGTCATGGCATAGGCTGCGTCCGCCACATATCTTTTTCAGCTCAGCATCACACGCTACAGACGCTTAGAGGAAAGCGCACCTTTACATGCACCATCTGTACTATAGGAAATGCACTTTTTGACATCGACTCCATTAGTCTCGAGAGAACGCTGAACATCTTTAAAAAGTTTTCCTCTTTCCCATAATGCGGATCCACTACAACCAGTGATTCCCGCATACTTGTATTTCTCTCACATAACGAAGTATTATTGAACACTGATCCAAGTTAATGAGCCTCCTCCGTGGCTTAGTCGATAGCTCGCTCGACTTTAGTGCTAGCAGTCCTGGATTCGATTCTCGATAGGGGCTCAAACTTACGGTGTAGACCCAGCATTCTGAGGACAATTGAAGAGCTACGTAAATAAAAGAAGTAGCGGACTGTGATCATTAAAGTCAAAAACATGGCTATGAAGAGTCGTTACCCTGAGCTCTTAACACTCGAACGTAATAATACAAATTCATAAATACTATATCTTGTATACCATCCACCTGAAAAGAAAATACCAGCTTCTTGAGCCTCCTTTGTCACGTTTTTTTATGTGATCTCTAATAACATCAACTACGTATGTGGTTCACTGCAGCTTGTGACAGCAAAGTTATAAATGCTCCAGTTCCACCATTTACGTTCCGATCCGAGTCGACTCAAACGCTTTTTTACTTTCTCTAACAACTTTATCATGGTGGTTCTTCAACACTACGTCACATTTTGACACTAATATGAGAAAGCTAATGTGATCCAAAGATGTATCATCTAGAATGTAAGAAACTTCATTTTTATGAACTTTGTAAGCGGAAACCTCCTTTGTCGATTAATTTCTCAACGTTAATAACTCGGACGACCACTAACTGACGCTGCATTACTTCATCATTCTCTTGCATGAAGGTTCCATGATGCTCGAATTAAATTTATTTAAAGGCCTTTAGACAACTATGGCTCAGGCCGTATGGATGATGATGGGACGATTTGATATTTACTTAATATCAAAGTAGTTTCGAAACATTTTGAACGGAGGGAGTCCTCTTTTCATTTTCGTTAAAATTTATCAAGTGCTCAATCAACAACTTCCCAGAACCTCTAAAGAAGACCCTATAATTTAAATACCGGATAAACGAAAACAAAGGAAGCAATTCATAGTAGTTTACCTTGACTCTTGGTGGTTTTTGTCCTAAGTATGTCATGTTACGTAAAGATGTAGTTCTTTTTATCTAAAAAAAAAAATGAAACTTTGTAGGTCCGTGAGTTACATGTTTATGACTGAGAATACACAAAGATGTTCATTATTTTCAGAAACATTGTATTTCTTACTCTCAATTATTCCCATGTGAATGTCAACATCTAATTTGGGCTGCGGAAGTTGGGTCAGAAAGGTTTTCACTTGTTTATCATTTTTAAGTGGAACTCTGTGAAAAGTTATAAATATTATTTTTCACATAATTATTTCTTGAATTACGTAAAATGTTTATATTGTTCATGAAAAGTTACGTTTATGCGTAACAGCAGCATTGTTCATGTGTGCAAGTTACCCCGTAGATTGTGTTTTGTTTATGTAATATTTTCTGTCTGTATAAGATTGAAACATAAACTAGCGACCCTAACTCGAATTCAAGGCATACAAGCTTGCCATTTACATAGTATGATAACTCAAGGGAAATCTCTGCCAGAGTGGTTGGCAGTGAGAGGGATTCGAACTCTCGCCACCAACACGCATTCAAAGAATCCTTTAAAGATTTACCTTCCTGCATAGCAAATTTTGCGATGACTCAAAACTGAATCACTCTTCCTTTAACAAGTTCGATAACTTGATACAAGGATAACGAAACAAGCCAAAAAAGGTTTAAATAAGGTTGAATCCAGCTGTCTAGTTTTACAAGTATCAAAATTCAAATAACTTTAACAGAACAGGGAAGAAGAAACTAGTGTACTTCTTAGAGAAAAAGTTAACCTGGATGGGAATCGAACTAAAGTCCTCCTTTGGAACATTGATCCGGTGCTGTAGTCACGAGACCACGTCGTATTTCAAGCACTCTTTGTAGTTGGTTTATCAGATTCATAAGATATAGTTGTAGTAAAAGGGGTGGGGCTGCCGGAGATTGGCTTACGACGAAACATTTGTGGCACGTGATGCGACTGTTGTACTAAGACGAGACGACAGTGAAACGAAATAAAATCCAATTAGATTTCAAGTTTAACCAGCGTTATCATAAATCTGGTTGTTTCAACAAGCTTGAATTAGTCTAGTTATAACAACCAGTTATTCCAAGAAGTTTGTCTCGTCCTTGTTTATCAAGTTAAACACAATATCAAGTTTCACAAGATCAAAACAAGTGATACAACCTTGTTACAAGCTGACGTGCTATGTGGGATTTATTTTCGAAGCCAGTTCTCTCAATACAAGGAACACTCACAGTAAAAACAGTAATAACTACTAAAGGTTTCGCGAATTGATCCTTTCGTATTCTCTTGTAAGCAGGTACGTACGCAGAGGGGTCCTGGGAGTCCGTACCCCCACAAATTCAGATTTTTTGGGTGCAATTAGTATCATTTTTGGACAAATTAAACGCATTTTACGTAAATATCGTAGCCAGATAGACCTCTGACCCCCTCAAAGACACTGGATCCCCGGAAACCAACGTCTAAGAACGTCCTTGTTTGTAAGGTGGAAAAGTAAAGTAAGTTAAGGTACAATGTCTATGCGAATTATATTTCTTGTCAAGATGAAACTTAAAGGTCGTGTGACCTGTTAAGATTAAAAAACTTACAGTTGTCTTACGTTGCCATTATGCGAAGAGATAAATTGGCGAAAACGTTCGTAATAATTAGTAGTTTCAATACGAGTGTGTTTTGTGCTCAGAGAACTGGCTTCGGAAATAAAAGAAGGCAATATTACGATCCTCTCCACGCTATGCCTACGTTGATCAAAGCCTTTGTCCCTGACAGACAGTCTACGAATATCCAACCAGGGTGTTAAATGGTGGTAATGTTTTATTACAGAGTAGTGACCTGCACGGGCCCGGCTTGGTCGTGCCAGCTCCGCTATTTCTTTGGGCCGGGCCGGGCTGACACTGCTTTCTCTTCAGGTCGGACCGATTAATTGCAGTTCTTTAATAATTATTGACTTTCGTTAAACGATAATTGGAATAAAGCCAAACGTGGAAGTCTGTGTGTAAGTGGTGTGAAAGGCATTACAAACAATGCAATTTACAGTTGTTGTTGCATAGCGGCTCCACTTTCGCAATATAGAGGATTAGTTGTTCACCGTTCACCCCATTCGGCAGTCACACAAGTGACTACATGCCCTTCGATCAATTAATAATAAAAGACAATATGCGTATTGAAGCTTCCTCTGATGATCCGCGTCGATACCAGAATATGGTCAATCCAACCACTGGATCCCGGTATGTGAACAGTCAGAATTGTCGTCTTGATATAAAAATGAAAGGAAACCGCACTCTTTGTTCTCCCCACTTCACTAACCCACAAGAAGAAATGGTGGCTGAAGTCAGGATTGCATTCTAATACGGTGTTAAAAACCATTTAATGTAGGTCTTGTGGGTGGGGTCAAATTATCGGACCAGGCTCGGGCCAAGAACTTTTGAAACTTATTGGACCGGGCCGGGCCAGAAATCTCCAAAACTTTCCGGGCCCGAGCTGGATTGGGCTTGAACCGAAAAATTCGGCCCGTGCAGGTCTCTAACATAGAGCTCCCCAAGTTCTAAATATTTAGTCAAGCATTCCTTCAAAGAAGTTATACCCCAAGTACAGTAGAAATAATTCCTAAGTAGCAGCAAAAGTTTCTTTTGTTTTGTCAGAGTGTATGTCTGATGAGGATCTTTGCTAGAAGGTCGAGACGTTACGTGTAATTTATTTTTTACGAATAATATAGTCTTGTTCAGTAGTTCAGTGTTTTTTATCTTTATTGCAAGACGTGCAACTATGTTTTGTTGTCAGTTAGTAAAACTCTGCCAATAACTAAGAAAGGTACAGACGAAATTTTCATACTCCCAAAATATAGATCGTTGAGAGAGTTCCATTGTTGGAAAAAGATACAGAATTCAAACATCAATGAAAAGCGTAATTTTGAGTGTAAAGTTACGAAACTTTGCGTAATGTTCAACAAGTACCTAGGGAAATGTAGACTCCCAAAAATGCATTGTTGAAGGCCCGCCATTGTTGGCAAAATGATTGATTTTTCATGATTTCCACTCCTTACTGATTGCTATGCTTCTCTTTGTGGACCACACTCGATTTCTTCGGGAGTTCAATCGTTTCCGAATGTTTACGGAGTGGAGAAAAACCGAAGGGACAAAGAAAGAACATTTCAGAGACAATTACTAATTTGGCTTTCAATTGCAACCAATTATTCCTCATTTCTTTATGTCTCAAGTGACCAGACCTCATGCCTGGAGCATGTCTTTGCTCTAGCGCGAATTATTTTAATCCTAAACGTTCTTTTTGTTTTGTTTTTCGCATATTTTTATGTGAGAAACATAAGGAATTAGATGTAAACAGGAGAATGTTAAAAATAAGAGTAAATTATTTTAAAAACAATAAATAAATAAACTGGCCAATAAACCGAAAAATGGCAAAAGATGCAAAATTAAATTAACGTTCTTTTTTTATTTCTTCAGTTTAGGATGAAGTGAGTTTTTATTTTAAGCAGCATCCTGACAAAATCTTCAGGAAAAAGATGTCATTTCATCAAGTTACGAATCCTTGATTTCTGTCTCAACTCCGGGCAGGCAGAGAAAATGCAGATTTTTTTTTACAGAAACCTGACACGATAGAAAGCTAAATTTCATTCAAGGGTGGAAGGAAGGGCTTTCAAGTTCCCAAAACACACGCACGCGTAAAACAGTTCATTTCTTTGGCAGAAGATGGTAGTTCAAACCAGAGCTTAGGAAGAAACAGTGAGCGAGTGTATAGAGTAATCATATAACTCATTTCCCGACGTCATACAATGATGAAATTTTGAACAGTAACGTAAGTCGGTTGACAATACCACATTTCATTGTTACTTTCATATAGGCATAGTTGATGAGTATGTTTATCTAGGCCAGCTCAAAACATCGAATGTTAAGTTGACTGATGAAATAAATAGAAGATGTAAAATGGCGTGGAGTTCTTTTGGAAGACTACACTTTATTTTCAAAAGCAAACTACCAATGTGTCTGAAGCGTAAAGTTTATAATCAATGTGTCTTACCTGTGATGATGTACGGCTGTGAAACTTGGACATTGAATGCGCAAACTACTCAAAGCTTAAGAGTAACACAAAGAGCAATGGAGAGATGAATGCTAGGAATAACAAGGAGGGACAGGAAGACAAATGAATGGATCAACCGATCACGTCGCGATGTAGTGCCAGATCTAGAAATTTTCCTAAAGGGGGGGGGGGGCAACGTAAAATTTTGCCGCACTTTCCACCGTTCGAGTACTTTTAGATATATATTTTTTCGACTTTTAACGTAGATGTGCCTGAATTTTAGCCAGTGCTCTTTGGCTTTGCTTGCTAAGAGCTGTTTTTGATTCGCACAAAGAATTTTGAATTTGAACTTAAAATTATGGGTAGTAGAAAAGGCGATTTAGCAGGAGAAATTGTGTTGCTAAAAGTGTTTGTACATAGAATTTCAATTTGAATTTTCATAATTTTACCATCAGGCATGGGGGGTGGGGGACCGCTGCTATACGAGTTCTACAAGTAATCTGTTTGACAGTGACAGTGGCTCAGTTGGTAGAGAACTCACCTCTGGTGCTAGGGGTCGTCTGATCGATCCCTGCTCATGCCGTGTGGGTTTTGTGGTGGACAAAAACAGTGAGCGTGGGTTTTCTCGGGATTCTCCCGTTTCCTCCCACTTTCTTCATTCCACCAATTCATCCCATCATCATGCATACGGCCTGAGCCATAGTTACTTAAAGGCTTTAAAATAAAAAAAATCAAATTAAAAAAAAATCTTTACAACATAATCGTTTTTCATATCAAAACCACAAGGGAAGACATTTTATAGACACTGGAAACTTCACCGAACCTCCTCACACATAGTACACACGAGATCTTAATTTCAATTAAAAGTTTCTCGCAACATTTTGTTGCAAGTTGATAAGAAACAATGAAATTACCTTGCCTCTAAGTTCACGGAGTTCGAACTACTTTATAATTAATTGTTTACAAATCTCTAGTTCATTTGTACTTTGGTAGAAGTCTTTATGTATTCTACATTTTATCTATTTGCGTTAGCACACGAACTTTGATTTACTCTTCGGTACGAATCTTGAGCCAGTGCACATGCACCGACTCTGATAAAATGAAGGAGACAGACGCGATGGAGCACTTATTTATTTATTTTTCTTAGCTCCGTTGGAGGGCTTCCGATATCCACCTTATATAGGTTAAAGGGGGGATATATATGGCACGCTCCTTTTAAATCAACAAAGAAGCTGTCTTTTTATGTTTTCATTTATTTCAAAAATAAATTACATGATATTTCAATCCTTTAGAAAGAACGCAAACATACAATAGCTAGGCGCGCAGGGTTAGCCCCCCCAATTATGAGTTCTGGAACAAAAACTACTTAAATCGTTTGATCGTCGTTTGATCGCGTTTGATCGCCAACAAACTTCGTTTGATCGCGTTTACAACTACAAATAAAACGAAAAATTACTAGGGGGGGCTAACATGGTGCCAGCCCCCCCAACAATGAATATCATTCTGAAAACATAGCATATGATAGAGAATCGTTAGATCGCGTTTGATCGCCAGTCACTTTCGTTTGATCGCGTTCCATTATTACAA
>JAGDQP010024970.1:0-27367 GCA_022664845.1 Lepisma saccharinum
TTTTTTAAATATAATTTATCAATGATGTTTACAATAGTCTTGAGTGTGGATGCCTTCTCACGGCTTGAAGAACTTAAACAAATGACATTAGTACATAAGGGAGTCCCAGGTATAATATAGTTCTAATCTACATCGTTCTGGTGTAAGCAATTATTACGTATGGATTTTATCAAGTGAAGAGTGTCAAATACAAGAAAAATATCTTCATCCAGGTCATACGGGTTTTAAAGCTGGAACTTTATTTTTAGTATTTTGAAACTAAAATGGAACTATAGTTTTTGAAATATATTTATTTTAACTATTTTTTTTATTTATGAACTTATTTTAAGGCCTTTAGGCATCTTCGGCTCAGGCCTGAGGGAGAGGATGTTGTAAGATAAATTTCAGGGCCCATGCTCATAGGTACCATCCCAGCATTTGCCTAGTACGACTGAGAAAACTTTGTTGATTTTATTATTGATAGATATGAGAGTAATGAGTGAACCCCACTGTTAGTTAAAGTTTCTATTACAGCCACTGTTTATACATAAATCGTTTTGGCGTTAATTTATTAACAGGGTACTATATCCCTACTATTTGACAACAACGATAACTATATATAGTGTGCTGTAGTTGCTACTTCCATTTTGTCAGTAAATACCTGACCACTACTGTCTTTATAAGTTACACTACGTCTTCCTATACTGCGTCCAAAAGTAAATTTACGCATTTTGCATGTTCTTTGAGCGAGCTAATTTTCTCACTTGAGAACTTAATATGAGTATCTGACAAGGTTTGTTCTTTCACATTCGAAGATCAATTTGGAAAGCTGAGTCAGCGGATTTTTTTATACGCATATATGCTGCTGCATTGGTTAAAAATAGAGCAAACCCAATCTAAAAAGTTAGGTTTGTACCTCAGACCTTCTTGAAAAGATAAATTAAACTGTTCTTTCAAAGAAAACTTATTATTCAAATGATAGTTCTCATACATATCGTTGGAATATTGCTCTAATAACAGATGCTTGAACACATTTATCCTCAATAGTGAGTGTTACTATGATACGCTCAAAGGTTTTAAAGGACAAATAAAGAACTGAAATTTTGACCATCTATTAAAACCAAGTATTTTCCTAGAAACAATGTAAATCTGTTATACCATTATGACTCACTGATTCCGAAGAAATTAATGCAATGACGTGAATTTTAGAACATAACACAACTCTCAATGAACTGACACTACAATAAAAATTGACAGTCACAAACCCTTTTCCTTCTTTAGTGAAAGCAGCAATCATGAGCCCAGCTTGTCTACGTCACGCGTGGGTTTATGCCTTTATATCCAGACCTGTTAGAATATCCCGGGGACCTCGGTCAGGCGCATGAGGGATGTTACTTAGAATACAGTCTGCTGTCCCACTATCTTTCCCCCATACATTTCCTGAAGGGTATGACAACGTAGGGACGTCATCACTCAATCTTGTTTCATAGGAGCAAGGAAATATTATGTGATTTGTCGGACTTACGTGTGTAGTCAAATTTCGTAATTATACGTTCACTATTCCATGCAACAGTGGAATTATGTTTGCCCAAATCTAACTATATGGAAGGATCATGGATAGTGTGGACATACCACTTCTGACAGTTTTGGTTCTGGTTACAAAATTAACTAACGCTGTGCAAGCTATATGTCAGATTAAAGAACCAAGTTTTCACTTTTCAGAAACTGTAGCTTTCTTTTGTTTTAAAGCATTTCTTCCTTAAAATGAAAATTATGATACAAAATTGGTTGTTTACCATCATTACAAGCAACGCAAGCTTTTTTTTTTAAAAGAGCACGGAAGTTTAAAAAATATCACAGGTTTTAGATAATCCTTGCGTGAATAAATATGTTGTTGAACAAGATCTAATCCATGGTACGTCTACTTTAGTCCATGTTGATCAACATGCTTGATCGCGCAAGGATTTTCTAAAGACCGTCACAATCCTTGATTTTTATTCCTACGTAACATTGGTTGATGAATATATTTCCTCTTTACTTTTATACTTCCTAACAACATTATTTTTTTTATATTTTTTTAGAGTAGGAAAATGTACTATATACATTTTTTCGTGAGGGTTGCTTTCAAATACGCTTGGGTGATTTGGGTGAAGAGTCAATTGAAAACCGTGCCGTATCGTGCAGTAGCTTCACGCAGTTACGCGGTGTAACACGTGTTTCAATTGGCTATTTAACAAGATTGCAAGCAATGCAAGCCTGTTAATAAGGAGCACTGAAGTTTAAAAAAAATGAAGTCTTTAGATAATCCTCACTCGAATATATATATGAGTAAACAGTGCTACTTGTTGATCAACATGCTTGATCGCGCAAGGATTTTCTAAAGAGCGCGGGATTCCTTGATTTTTACTGTTACTAAACATTGGTTGATGAATATATTTGCTCTTTGTTTTAAACTTCCTAACAACAGTGATATTTTTCGTTTTGGTTTAGTGCATGAAAATGTGCAATAACTATGTACATTTTTCTTGAGGGCTGCTTTTCAAGCACGCTTGCGATGGTTCCGATGTGGGTGAATAGTCAATAGAGACCCGTGCGGTATCGTGCAGTAGTTTCCTTACATAATGTAACACGTGTTCCAATTGACTTTTGAGCAACATTGCAAGCAACGCAAGCCTGTTTATAAAGGACCACTGAAGTTTAAAAAATTTTGCGGTCTTTAGATAATCTCCGGTCAATAAATATATTACTGAACACGGCTACTTGTTGATCAACATGCTTGATCACGCAAGAGTTTTCTAAACACCGTTACAATCCTTGACTTTATTCGTACGGTACATTGGTTGATGAATGCGTTTCCTCTTAGCTTTTAATCTTCCTAACAACAGTGAAATCTTTCATTTTGGTTTAGTGCACTAAATTGTGCAATAACTTTGTATATTTTTTCCTGAGGCTGTTTCAAACACGCTTGCGTTGGTTCCGATGTGGGTGAATAGTCAATAGAAACCCGTGCGGTATCGTGCAGTAGTTTCATTACGCGGTATAACACGAGTTTCAGTTAGCTATTAAGTAACGTTGCAAGCAACGCAAGGGTGTTTATTAAGGAGCACAGAGTTTAAATATGTTGCGGTCTTTAGATAATCTGCGCTCGAATATATATATATATATATATATATATATATATATATTAGTGAACAGGGCTACTTGTTGATCAACATACTTGATCGCGCAAAGATTTTGACACCAGGACCAGGACCGTGACAATCCGGTACTGGTTAAACTGTGAGTGTTCACCTTCACTCAGTGATGTTAGACTGTGATTAAACTGGGACACAAGCAGGTTTCGCTGTGATAGGGGCTTGTCACCCTCATAGTGTAAGACTTCGAGTGTTGTTTCTTACAGCAAAATAGTCTGAAGGAAGACTTTTATGACTTACGAAAATTGGAACGGTTGATTTTGGCGTGAATGAAGGATGAAACCCTCCACTTGTCTGAGAAAACAATTTGTTGCAAAAAAAGTTACGAAATTGTAACATGAGAGCACACAAATACTAAATTTCATTTTTTTAATTTGTGGGACACTTCTTGACTGAAAAAAACGTATCTTGCCGAATACAACAAAAACCACGAAGCTTTTCCCGTCTCGCTCGCTTCCGATAACAATTGTGATATTTTACACTGTCCTTGTTTGTCCTCAACCCGACTTATGAGTTGAGCGGTATAAGGTTTGGGGAGGTGAACGAAGGTAGATGTTGGTCATACGAGATGAGTTTATTGTGACTAGGTGGGCGAGCGAAGCAAGGTTCCTTGAAGAAGAGGTTGCTAAGTGCGAGGTAAACAAACGCCACACGTGACGTCACTGAAGGCCACTTTCTCCCTGCGTGCATACAGGTAAAAACTAGCCACTTTGGCCTACATACGTTCATTAAAAAAATAAAGTTAATATTATTGTTGTTTTTCAATGTTAACTGTTCCTCACCAAACTGATAGACATGCTGTACCCAAATAAATTAATATACATGAATTAATAGAAAGAAAGAAGATATCTTTTGACACACACATAAACGAGAGAAGAGAAATGTTCAAGAAATAATAGTCTGCAATCACTCTAACATATATGTATGCAATCGTAATATTAATGAAGCACTCACAAGTACCGAATTGACTGCAGCGGGGTTCGAACCCACAACATCGACATTATTAATAATAATAATAGCCGGCCGGGTAGCGGTAGGGCATCGGCGCGAAGGCCCTGGCAGCGGCATGGGAGTGGATTTTAACAGCTAGGGGCGCATTGTGACGGGCCAAAGTCCAAAGTTACTATACTGGCCCATACAAAAATGAAGTTCACCAAGATAATAATAATACACAGGTGTATTACCTTGAGGTACTGTGTATGGTGTGTTATCTTTTTTAATGGAAGGTTCCCCTGGAGGTCTATCAACCATCTTGAAGAAATCCGCGAATCGTAGCCTACCCAAGTAGCCTACATAACTTTTTGAGGGTTTTCGCTTTCAAGGATTTATTTTTCTCAATTGATTTTCAATTAATGTATTTCATGCGAATGAGTACACGTTGTTAATCTGAACGATCTGAAGGACAAAATAAGTGATGTGGTTCTGAATACCTCAGTGTCCTCGGTGGTTGAGTAGTAACGCTCTTCCTTGGAATCAGCGTATTCCGGGTTCAATTTCCAATGGGGATACAAGTGGTTCTGAGTCCACTTTAAACTGTACGTCCCGTCGTTAGTACCTTACCAGTTCGTTTAGGACTTTAATAACAATTCAAGCTGAATATCCAGAGGAGCAGCATCAGCACGCAACTCTCTGTTTCCCCAAAAGACTGCGACACTGTTTGGGCGTGAATGGTGCACAACTGAAGACTCGGCAATAAACTTCAACAAGCAGAAATAAACCTTTAAACATTGCTCTAAGTACACACAAAATTTTATGTTAATAAACTTAAGAGTGTTCAAGTTATAGAGTTTTAGTTTCCTACAGGACTTTATGGATTCCCTGTATGACGGAACAAAACGCTGCTATGAGAGCGTAACTCATGATACTAAGCATTTTCTATCAGATTATTATTTATTTGCACGAGAAAGTTCATTGACCCTATTGTATGCTACACCCAAATTCTACATACCTATGAAAAGAGATATCTTCTCTTCGACCCTTCTTTAACTTAGATCATGTATTTCTATAGATAGCAACAGCACATGGAGTCCCCGGCAGTGGCAAAGAATACATAAATAAACACACATTGAAAGCAAAACTACACTCGCAGCGCACAATAAAGAAACAATAAATACACAAATTAACTTTAAAAAGCATCCGAAAACAAGCGCACAGAGAAACTGCAAAATATTCATCTGGCGCCAGGAGCCAACGGGCCTTAAGTGAAGTCCAGTGGCGCAAACACAAATTTTCGTTTAGGGGGGCAAGTATCGGTGTCATTGATGGATATATATATGGATATACGATCCGCAGATCCAGGATTTGGCTGAAGGGTATGATGCAATTATATCTAGTGTAAACTTCGATGAAGTCTCATTTTATCCAGTGTAAGTTTGGTAATCAAAGGTGGCGACAGCCCTTTAACCGCCTTGGATCTGCACTTGTGTATATATATATATATATATATATATTTATGAAAAAAATTGTAAGCACGAAATTAACTTTACCCAATTAAGCATTAACGTTAGATCAATGTTATCATTGTTAGATTCGAATAATTACCGAATTTCAGCATGTAACCAAAATACATCTTTTTTTCTTAACTTCAAAAAATAAATTGTGGTTTCGAAGGGTACTGGACCACTGTGGGCCAGCTGTTTGACTTCAGCCCTTCGGAGCTTTGTGCCAGGGAGTTTTTTTTAAGAACTAAAACTTTAGCTATCCTAAAACATACTCGATCTAATTATATATTGACCACTAGCGATGAATAACGGGTGGGGGTGGAGGGCAGTTGCCTCCCAGTTCTTACCGTCGCACTATTTACTGTACTCTTAATACTAAATCTATAATGGTAAAATCTCCCCCTCCCTAGCCACTTCTCAAGTTCTATACTGTAAAAAATTTCGTAGGATAATTTACAATATTCGGTGGCAATCTGTTTGCCACCGATTTTTTTACAGCGCAGCAGCCACTCGATGCCACTGGACATACTCCAAGACATATAAATTGATCTAATTCTTATCCATAGACCTAGTTGACTTCTTGGTCTTCTTGGACAATTTCTCAGTCACATACTCGATTGGAATCTTCGTCCTTTTTTTCGTTTACCTTCTGTTATAACACTTCGAATAGAGATTGTTGCTGCTTCATTATTCGTCAAAATGTTCTCATATACAGCGCACACAAACAAACAAATTCAAACAATATATGGTTTCTGGAAGAATAAACGAGAACACACTATTTATTCGCTATGGCAGGAGCGAATCCAGGCTCAACATTTGGATTTGTGTGTGTGTGGGAGGAAGGGGCGCACAAGGTTGAAAATACCAAGAGATTGTATTTACTTATTTATTTAATATTTATTTATACTATTTACTTCAAAACTCTGGGATGAGTTTTACTTTGAAATACAAAAAAAAAACATGCTATTGGAGAGGAGAGCGATCCCCCTGGTTCCGCTTCTGCGCTATTATTCCATCTTGCTTAACTAACTTCTGCACGGAACAATTCCATCCTCTAGTGGCGTAAATCTAAAGTTTAGTTAACAGTTCTGTAATTAGCATTTAGCAAAGATTATTTTAAAAATATATATTTTTTTTTCACATTTACGTAAAAAAGTGCCCTCTTTCTACACTCTGCTTTCATTATGAAATGCTTTTACTTAACAATGCTGTATAGGTGAACCAAAAGAAATTGCTATTGCGGCGAGCGAGGAAATAAATAAATAGTGTCAAAGATTCTTGAAATTGTTTTTAAGAAAAGGAAAATATTAAAGATGCTTCTGTTATAAAGAAATATATTTAAGCGTAGAAATAACGATGTATCAGAATAAGAGTAGAAAGTAGTTTCTTTTTAGGAGGGGTACAACGTAGTGGCGACGAATGATTAAATTAGAGGTTATAGACAGCAAGAATTTCATATTTCCAAAGAAAAAACATATGGAGGGAAATTGTTCCCTTCCCTCCTTAAACACCGCTCATGATGCCAGAGATGGCGTGAGCCAAAGAATAAGTGACACACTACCTGCCGTGACCCACTACGTGCTAGGGTGTTCTTAACTGATGACCTACCTGAATTCAATCTTCAAGCATCATTGACTGAGACCCAGGACTCACCATAACTAATTTGGCCCTCAACCCACTGGGCCGAAAGACACTTTCAGTAGGTTGTGGGTCCAATTGGTGATGGTTGGTCGTGGGTCAAGCGTGGGGTCACAATCCATTATGTATGGTGGTTACGGTAGGTCGTGGTTTAAGAAAGCTCTAAGAGGTGGTGGGTCATAGTGAGTCGTGGGTCATTGTAGGCTATTCTTTGACCCACCCCATCTCTGCATGATACAAGATATAATAGCCTACTACCCACCTTCTTCAAAAGGTACCTCTGTGTCTCCCCTCCGTTGCTGCGTACCTTTTGGCGTTTGTGCATGAGCGATGTTTGAGTTTGTCTCCTAGGGGGGAAACCTTCTGGGGGTTCTCCCGCAGGAAAATTTTTAAAAGTTAACGTAAAACTCGTATTTGAACATTTTTTTTAGAATTGTTTAGCAAATTTTCTTTCTTTCGTATATCTTTCTTAAAACTACTGAGATTCACCAAATGAAACTACAAGAAGCTTTGGAAAACGTCGGTCATTGTGGCCGGCAGCATAGCTCGAACTTGCGTGCCTTCCCACTGCCGATCGAAGCTCGGTGAAAATATGAGTTATGAATACATGCGCTTGTGGAAAGTAATGCACATTTGTGAAGCTTTTATGATACATAAAAATAGTTCATCAGTAAGATTGCAAAAGTTGCATGCTTCAAATGTTCAAGAACCTAAGTCTTTTTCTTTGATGTGTTAAGATCTGCCCTCCAGTTAATAATATGTTCAATAGAAGCAGATAACTGCAGAGTAGTATTGCACTTTAAATTTCTAAAAGTAGAAGCGAATTTAATGATTAGTCTTCCAGATATGACAAATACATACATTCTCACCATGTTATCTGCCTACGAAGATACGCATATATCTTTTAATGTAAAATGAAAAAAATGGAAGCTTTGCAAAGAAAACTGCAGAATTCATGTGGACAAATGGACCACATGTTAGATTTCATTCAGTGATTTATTTAGTGAGAAAGTAAGGCAAATAAAATAGTGCATAGACACCTTTAATATCAAAGTTACCAGACTAACGTTGGAGATCTTTTCTCATACAAATAAAACTCTATCGTTGAGAAATTTCTTTTACGACTATTACCTGAAATACCTAAGAAAATTAGCTAATGTTTAGGTACCAGGTCCACCACAAATAACTAGTTACAAGTACTAGGTAGTGCAATTGGAAGGCACCTAGGTACATGTTTTGTACTTAGGTACTATCCAACACTGACTTCATTGTTACGGTGACGGTTAAGAATAACGGTTACCCATTGTACGTTAATATATAACAACGTTGACTATACCTAATTTAATAAGTACGTATTTATTTCGTTCCATATAACATTCAGTGTTGTACTTATTCGTACATTGTGGTGTAGAACATGTCGTGAGTAAATGAAAGATTATTGTAAGTAGATAAAAATTGCATTATCAAATTTATTTGATTTTTCTATAATATAAACATACACTAAACAATACATAAAAAATTTACAAACATATTTTTTTTAAACATATAGAGAGGGATAAAAAGCAAAGCATGCTATACATTTACAAAGAAAATTAATAAGCGTATTTTTAAAATTTACTCTTCAAATATTCCTCACACATACAATAACTTCCCTCTAATAATTTATTTTTAACCAATCTCATAAATTTCCCAGTATCATTTATATGTCTTACATTAATAGGAAGTTTATTGTAAAAGAACTCTTAGACAAGTTGGATTTCGCAAAGAGTGATGTTATGTGTTGTGGTGTTTGAATGTTTTCTCTACATCAGGTTCAATGTTAATGCAAATCTAATTGCTTACTGAATTTATATATACTTTGTCTGGTGCTCCATTAATCTAAACTTCGATGGGTGCTCTGGATTTTAGACCCTTGCCCTTTCTTCCTTTTTAGGTGCTTCATAAAATATACAACTTCTAGGCTCTTTTTAACCGAAAAAATGAGACTTTTCAGACCCTCTTTACCGGGAATTTGCTTTTGTTAGTTGGAAATCCTGCTAACAGGTCAATAGATCTAATAAATTGACACCTATATCCACCCAAGGAGCATGTTTGATTAGATTAGAACTGCGCGTCTCTACGGTTTACCCGTTCCACACGGGATTGCCGCTGTTTACGTGGTGGCGCTGGTGTGGTCAACAGTGACTCAGTCGCGGACTGTGTGAGAGACGACAGTGTTGCAACGTACAATATCCAAAATAACCTACACCGAGGGGCCATAGATGAATTACTAGAGACTTCGCTTAGTAATCGGAAGGTCCTGGGCAGTGTTCGATTTGTTTTAAATCACGAAGGGTGGGGGGATGTCCTAAAACTAGTGGGTGATTGTTCGTTTAAACATACTGCATTTTTGGGTAGAAATAGATTTTATCAGGGGCTGGAATGATATTCAGAATCAACAACCGGAGATTATATCCTCACGAACCAGGGAAAATCCCTCCCTCCCCCCGCGGTAATACAAATGGAACACTGGTCCTGGGAACGATCCCAGAGGCCGTCAATAATTTTGACAGCTTTTCCAGGGTTTCTCCTCAGTCACACCAGGCAGATACCAGGATGGTACGAACAAACTAGGCCCTGGCCGACTACCTCCCAATATCTTCTCCTTTACCCTGTCCCATTTTGAGCCTGAGATGCTTGGCAATGAAATATTTCGAATGTGTGTAATCTTAGAAAGGAATATAGAAAAAAATATGAGTTTATATAGAATTACCAAACTAAATACTCGCCTGCTATTATTATTCCCACACCACTATTTTCTGCATGTTCTCGGATTTTGCATGTAGTTGAAACTTTCTGCTGCCTTTTTGAAGTCATGTTGTATATTCGTCACCGTTGTCATACTTTTCCTAAGGTTCTTAACATCGCCTTTTGTACAGGAAAGAATGATTTTTATTTATTTTTTTACTTACCAGAAATTGTATACATTATTTATAGCAGGGGCGGTCGACTGGCGGACTCCGAACCCCGAAGCCTTTTATCCCGGAACTCCACATTTTAATACAAATTTAAATTTATTTATGACTTTTTGGTACACTTGGTATACGCCGGGTTTGATGCGATATTCAATAATAATATGTGAATTAATATATGTACACACTTTACTAGTTGAAAAAAATGTAATGTGAATTTCTTTCTTTTTTTTACTTGTTTTGTAATTACAGAGGTATACGGAGTAACTAATAACCACACTTTTACTGTCCGGTTTCATTTATTTATACTGAGCCACCGTAGCTCAGTGGTAGAGCGTTGGTGTAGGAATCGGGAGGTCGTATGTTCGGTCCCAGGGGCCGACCATCCTGACTGAGTTTTTTTCTGTCACATCAGGCAAATTCCGGGATGGCATCTTCAACATACAGATGCTTCTCAGAATAATGGAAACACCTGTAGTTGGCAACACGTCAGATGTATGGGTTGGCAGTGGTGTCGTGGCGACCGCAGCGCCGGACTGCTGGTGGTGGTGTGTTAGGTCGGTCTCCATACTACGTCAGGCGTCGTGGAACAGGAGTGTGCAGTGGCTGCAGCAGACGGAGGTAGTGTAAAATGGGAGACCTCTCAGAGTTTCAAAGAGGGCAAATTGTTGGTGCGCAGTTATGTGGAGTGAGTGTGACGGCAGTTTCTAGTGTGTTAGGTGTGTCGCCAGGGACAGTGTCGAAGGTGATGACGGCCTACACAACACATGGGAAAACCACATCGGGGAAGCGGAACAGTGGGCGGAAAAAAAGCATCAGTGACAGGGCACGCCGGGTATTAAAGCGCATTGTCACGCGGAACCGTCGTGTCACTGCGGCGCAAGTGACGGAGGAACTCAATCAGCACCTCCCCCAACCTGTTTCGACAATCACAGTCCGCCGCGAATTACATGACATGAACTTACGGGGTCGTGTTGCACGGGCCAAACCTCTCATCAGGGACCAGAACGCTTTAGCACGCCGCAAATGGTGCCGTCATTGTTGAAATATTACCAGAACCAATCTTCTAGAAGTAACGGCTTAGGCTAGTTATCATGGCATTAGTCATATTTTACAAAATGTATGGACCCTCCCAACATTTTTTATAAATTAAAATCACATGATGTAGCGTTCAGAAATTCCAAGGAGACTATTATCATGTCATTAATGCGTTAAAATAAATGACATCTCTGAGCTTTGTGTTCATCTGTAGTTCTCGAATTTGTACATTCGTCCGCGTTTCTGTATACGTTGGTACATTCCTTATACAGCGTATTTTAATATTTTATGAAATATGAGGGAAAAAGTGACGTTTAGGACTACATTATTAATTATTAGATTCGGTTGCACTACACTATCCAAGTTATGTCAAAAAGCATACTTCCGAATATTTCAATTGCATACGTAAACGAATGTATAATAACATTTTTTTAAAAAGGCAAAATAGCTATAATACATAAGGAAACTATAAATACATGCGAGACTGTGTGGTCCTGTTGAGTAGCAGTAAGAGATCTTATACAGGTTTAATAAGGTCCGAAGGGGGCAATTAAGACCACTTCATCCATAATGAATGCAGATCGAAACAATTACATCTAACAAGGAAACCGTCACGGCTGACACCTGTAGATCCGGTAATTGATGATGTCCATCGATAGCTCTTAGGGTCAGAAGAACCTGGGCAGCTATCATTGGCTCCCAATTTATACAGGGTGCTCAGAAAGTGTATGAACATAAATCAAGAGGCTCCTTAAGTGTAGTAATAGGCATATGAAACAAAAATGAAATAGAAAATAACAACCCATTGTCCCCGCACATAATATAGGAGAGAGGGGTAATCTATTAGTGTATATTACAGCAAGGCAGCTATCTTTATAGCCGCCATATTGGATGTAAGTTGAGGATTATAAATGGGTAGGAGCTCATGTGGCATTAAACTAGTGACATACTATGAAAAAAGCAGCTGGTTGTAAATTGGGCCGCGCTTCGTAGCTACACGTTGCCAAAAGCGTACGATAATGAACTTTTAAGCCTTTTCCAACACCACGAACAGTAGAGCTGATTCGCTAAGTACAGCTAAAGATCAATTAAAAAAACGAAGTTTAAAATAGTTTCTACATTATTGGTCGTATCCCATAAACTATGAATTAGGTACTGCGACACGTCATGAACGTACTGTATGTGCTGTGGGCGCCGCAGTTTTAATTATGTCAGCCGCTTGAAATTAAAAACAATATGCCAGGTGTTTTCGATATGATTGCGCATATGCATCAGTGAACTTCTTGCAGGGCAGATGTCAGAGTTATCTATTTTTGGAACAGTTCCGCTGATAGTCACGTCAACATATTTTATTTACTCAACACCAACGGGCGGTTATACCATCCATCATAGTATAAATTAAACAACAGAAGTGTATTTCCGATAAATGTTCAATCCTTCCGGTATGTCACATGACACACTTTCCCTTCAAATTCTCAACATACATCCAATATGACTGATTCTAAAATGGTGAAATACGCCATGCTTGCCATATGCATCCTTCGCTCATATATCAAGTGTAGGAACATTATCTGAGTATCATAATTGCCTATTTTATTTTTATTTCATAGGTCTACACTTTATTACACTTTAGGAGCATCTTGCTTGATTTATGCACCTACACTTTCTGAGAAACCTGTATAATTGTGTAGCTAATGATACCTGCCCAGGTTCTTCTGACTCTAAGGGCTATCGATGGATATAATGAATTCCCAGATCCAGATGGGACATGAATCGCTGTCACATAGAGAATGTTAGGACACAACATTTTAGATTTTAGGGTGTCTATCCCCCAAACAAATAACCTTAGGTAAAATCTGACTTCATACTTTACTTCCCAGGAACGAGGTGGCTTAACACTATATGTTACACTATCCCTTTTCCATTTAAAGTTCTCAACGTACATCCAATATGGGGGCTTTCAAGGTTGCCGCCATGCTTGTGATATGCACTAATAGATTTCCCCTCTCTGCTACATTATTTGCGGATATATTGGATTGTTAATTTCTATTTCATTTTTGGTTTGTGTGCCTATTACTACACTTAAGGAGCATCTTTCTGGGTTTATGTTGATACGCTTTCTGAGCACCCTGTATAAATTAAGAGGCAATGATACCTGCCTAGGTTCATCTGATCCTAAGGGCAATCGATGGACAACATCAGTTACCTGATCTAGAGGTGTCAGCAGGAATAGTTTCCTTGAAAGAAAGAAGGATTTAAATATTGCACCTGTCAGAAACATAGTTAAAACTTTCAAATGTTAATTTTCTATTAGTTCTTTGTACTCAACATGACACCCTATTATTACAGCATGACTGCCATTACAAGAACTCTTCACACTGAATTCGGGTTTCATTTCTTCTGTTTTTTGGTTCGCTTCAAAGTTATTTTCTCCTTTCTCGTTTTGCAGATGGCTCATAGCGTCTGGAAAATTCACACTTAAACCATGGAATTCGTGTGACTTGTTAACTGAAGGTTGGACTGCTGCTTAATTATTTATACCTGTGTATAAAATCTCTGGTTGAACCACCTAACCTACTAGAGTTACGCGCCTGAGATAAATTTAGTAAAGTAAAAATGATCGTTCGTTTCTGATGTAAATTTAATAAAGTGGAAGATGATCGTTCGTTCCTGATGTCATTGTTTATTATGTATGATACAGCTGTTCACTGACAGTTGTGAAGCTGAGTGACTAGCAGATGCCGATTGATGTACTTCACACCTCTCCTGGTGTGTTGTTGTGTTAATTTTCACTAAACACTTCTTTCTATTAAACTAAACTAATGCTGAATTTCTTGAGGATCAGGAGCTGCAAATCGGCAATAAAAGCGCCTTTCTGTGTTTCTAATATTCCCTGTTGAATGGTGCTTTAAGAAACCTTCAGCCGAGTTAGATCCAGGTCTGTCATCTTTAACTAGAACATTTGTTTTGATTAAAGGAAATTCTCGGCCTATCATAAAGATCCCGTTTTTCAAACCAAAATTTCCAGATCAAAAATAATAGTGTCAAACGCTCCCTCTTTTTTTTCTTAGCACTCACTCAACGCACGACACATAGCAGAGTGGAAAGCAAAAAGGCGTTCTTCATTAACTTGATGTTTTGTTGACAAAATATTCCTTTGCTGCAGATCCAAAATTCTCATCTTTACAGCATCGTAAGCTTAACGTTATACCACTGCAGCTGTCGCCTTTCGACTGTCGTAATAAGTTCTTGAACCTTTTTTTATTGTAAACTCGTACTGTCTCTGTAGTAAAGTGAACGAGCTTAAAGGGCATCTTGATCATTTATTGGGAAAACATGTTTTTCGTAAGCTATGGCACAATAGGCACAAATACGAACAAATAATTCGTTACTCATTTTTAGGAGATACTGCAGAAAATGAAACGAGTGAAACATAATATTTTATTTAGGATAACGATATATTTTTATTTTGTTGTGCTAATTCTTACTGGCATTTGAGTTTCAAATTTATAAAGTAAACTATCTATAGTTTATTCTGTTTCCTATTCTATATCTACGGCTGTAACACATTTCATACGAAACTCTAAATAAACCATTTAATCAATTGTTTCATCTACTCCCTGAATTATGCTTTCTATTCTTTATTTGAACTTCATAAGATTCTTGCGTACATACACTTTTCCCAAAATGGTCAAACAATTTTTCCCACAACTTTTTCATAAAGTGTACGTTGATTAAGTGGCATTTTCCCATGCCTTTCTGCCCACAGCTCTATTAGAGGAAATGCTATTTACACTGTACTGACAGCTGCAGTAAGTGATTGTAACCATGTGACGCCTGAAGTTTACAATAGTACTACGACATTTAACATACAGTTCGTATTCTTGCTCGATGGCCTGTCAGAAATGTACACACTGGTGTTTGTTGCTCCCCGGTCTCTTGTTTCTTTTCTCTTGATTTCTTTTACAAGTCGGTGCTTTTCATGGTTAATCATACAATATTTACAGATGCTCAGATACTTGGCATTGTATATTAGCTAAAGTATTGTTTGTGAGATAGCATATGTATACTTATATACATGCACGCAAGTGCCGAAAGATATGGACTCAAGAGGGAACAGGCTGACGTCGTAGTAGCATCGTGTCAAACGCTAAGCAGAAACAGTGTGGTCAGTCAGTGAAACAACGTGTTCCGTGGCGATGGCAACCCGAAGGGAATTATCGCCGTTGAGCGTGAGTTGATAGTTGGTGCTAGTGCATCTTTTGACACAAGCACTTTTCCTGTAATTCCAACCAACATACTCAAAGACTTAATTGATCTGTGTTGTTAACACCATCACACGATGTGTATTTTGTGATTTGTATTTGCAACGTATGTGGCTATGTTAAATTTATCCAGAATTATTTGTAGCAAATATATACTGTAATTTCAGATGTGTGGTACTGCATATCAATAGACTAAACTTTTTCGGTACTACTTCCTTTACACTTGGTTTTGCCCTGAGAACGGAATTGAAATGTTCTCATGTGGCGACGCAGCAACACTCGCACAGTACTTAGAGACGATACGTTAAATAACAACCAACCAACATCATTCTGGCATCCCTAGTTTGATTCTGTCGAGCAAAATAACTGACTCTAGTAGGTTGCATATTTAGCCAGGGATGACCATATCGCATCTTTCCGTAAAAATGACGTTGATTGAAGAAATTATTTGAAAAATTAATAAATGAAACAGCTACTCCATTGATGTAGACAGCCACAAACGAGGGAAGCTATTTGTTTGTAGGCGCAACCTGGATTTATCAAATGAAAAGGAAACAATATTACTATAATTCTGCTTTCATCATCTTTTATATGGAAAGTCAATTTATTTTTATATTTATTATGTTAAGTTTTAGTCATTTAAGTAATCTATTAATTAACCTTGTACATTCACGTGTTTCGTCTTTGTTTTATCACTTAACATTTTCTAGGATTCTGTTATTAATGTCTTTTATCTTAATATAACGCATAATATTTTATTTTTGGCCTCTTTCTCTTGCACTAGGAACACTTTCAAACAGATTGGAGGAAATTCATTTCGTGGATATACGTATTCTGTAACTCACGCGGGTTTAAAATTATATTTTTCACAATGTGGTACGTCATTTGGCCACAAAGACAAATTAAACAAACATTTGATTAGTCACAGAGGATTAAAATTACGATTCTTGCACATTATACGTAAAGATGTAATATTTTAAAAGTGTAATGTAGGTCAATTACAGCAATTAAACCGTTGTATGTGGACATAACAATGTATGTGCTTATTGTACTTTAACGCTCAAACTTCCATAACGCAAAAGAATAAGGGTAATAAGTCGCTTGCATAATGCCTAATTACTGGATGTTAAATACTCAATGAAGTGTAACACATTTGTTTATTGACTCATTGTAACGATATTTAGGTAGTGGAAAGTAAACAAAAAGAAAAGGTTGCGTTTGTTTGATTGTCATGCATCGTCGTCTGCTTTGGGGAACTGTCGCCCACAGGCAATAATCATCTTTCATAGTGCTGGCAATTTACCGGAATGTTAAAAAAACTGTCAAATAAAATATTTGTAAACGACTACCATCTTCAACTATTTTTAATATCTCCATATGTACAAATGTCACAATATGAAGTGTGTAACAAGTGCCAAATTGGTAGAAAAGTAGGTTCAATCAGGAAACCACCAGAAAGCACGATCAAAAGTGTTTTCGTCCATAAAGACGGCTATGGTGGCCAAACGTTCGATTCATAGGGCCTATAGTGTGATCTAAGTCGAAAACACACGTATTTGTAACATTCCTGAAATAGTGGAAAACAAATTCACGTGAATAGATACTGGACACGTGCTGTTTTAAAGGGTACGTTCATCATAGCCTCTATTTTAAAGTCGGCCATTTTGAATTTTGCTCGAAATGAGAGGGGGTCATGTAACTTATGAATCTAGTCTGAAACTTTACAAGAAATACACTGGTGAAGTCTGTTTTGCCATAAATGTATTTTTGAGAGTAATAACGAAATGCTATTTATACATTTGTATGCGTAATAAATTATCTGGACATAATCTGTTCTTTAATCAGTGCAAGAAATGACCGAATGCACAAGTAATTAGTATTGAGGACCACAACCCAATGGTTATTGCTTGTGCAATTAAGTTTTAATGTCTTACGCTTTCTTCGATAATATCCTATTTCTTTGCTTTTCAATGAACTACGCATACTAATGCAAAACTCGTTATCTCTCTCTAAAATACGTTTATGGCAAAACTGACTTCACTAATGTATTTCCAGTAAAAGTCTAGCCTAGATTCGTATTTTATGAGACCATTTTCCCATTTAAAATATCGTGAAAGATGGTTGACTTTAAGATGGCGGCTATGATAAACTTAACCTCTAAAATATAGCGCATTTACCGGTATCTAATCATGTGTATTTGTTTTCTATTATTGCGAGCACTTTACAAATCAATGTGCGTTCTCCAACTTAGATGATACAACTTAGATCGTATGAATCCAACTTTGGCCACTGGGCCCGTCTTTATGGAGAAAAAAAAATTAGTCATGCTGTCTGGTGGTTTCCTGATGAAGTCCACTCCGCTACCGAGTTTGGTCGTAAAAGCAGCGTGAAGCATCGATAGGTTTAAATGTAAGAAATTGTATTTACTTCAGAAAGAAGCAACATTGTCTTGATATTATCAACATCATTTGTTTTGTACCTGGGGAGACCTATTAAACCTATATATGCTACGTGACGATAGCCGAACTTATGAAGAAGTCTCGTGTGACATAGCAATGCGTTAAACAGCTTACCTTTAGCGCTTTTGTCAAGATACGGAAACTATATATTGTACACTACTTGAATATTAAGCAGGAGGTACACCAATAATCCCCTAACCAAGACTGAATCAACATTACTCATCCTTAAAACGGTATTAGTTTCTCTGTGTTCTTTACGTTTTCATCCCACTGTGTGCCAGTCGAATAAACAATTGAGTATCCCTTCGTTGATTGTGGTCGGTGACGCAATAACCTTGCCGTCTGTGGACTATTACGAACTATTTAATACTCTTGTAAACATTTCTAATTAGCGTAATATCAATTAACAATGATCATTCAGAATCCATACGCCTAGCCGGTCTCATTTTCTGTTTCGAAAAAACGAGCCCTAAGAGAGGTAAGAAGGCATATCTTAATTACGATACCTCAATTCGCCTCGAAATGCTATTAAATTATTTAACCGTGTGATGAAATTTAATGACGCAACCAATCAATCAATCAACCTATCTATCTGTCTGTCTAATTATTGGCCATATTCAACCTTCTAATGGATGATTCCACTATAGAAGGGATGAGTTGTTCCAGGGGATGAACTCCTACGCTGATCTGACGTATTACGAGAGTAGACCAGTCTCTACGGTAATCGCCACTAACTTACTCACAGCTGATCCCCACTTGCATTATGATGTTGTGTGGACATGTCCAAAAACTTCCGATTTGGAAAGAAATCCTGTGGTAGATCTGGGAATCGAACCCGGGACCCCACGGTCAGCAGCGATGGACGGTTAAAACTGTAAATCGAGCATTCTGACTTCTCATCAACGGAGAATTCATAATTTAGTAATATATGTAATGAGGAGACCTTATCAAATGCACTGTTATTTACCATGGCATGGCCAAACTCTTGAAAACTACTGATGTATGCATTGCTCACTTCTTTTGAGGCGTTCCAAAATTATGCTTAAGAATGCTCAAGTTTGCCATCAGGATGGTTGTAAACGAAATGTTTCCCAGAGGTTGAAACGTTGGAAAACTTTTTATTAGTTAATATTCGTTCTTAGCCGCTGTAGGTCAGCAGTTGAGCGTTGGGTTTGTATTCGGAAGTTCGTGGTTTTGAACCCAGCGGCCGGCCATCCTGACTGAAGTTTTCTAATGTTTTTCTGTTACAGCAAGCATTCGCCAGCATGGCACCTTCAACATAGGCTTTCACCTACGCCCTTCCGCACGCACCCCCTTCTCTATTTCGGCCTGAGCCTTAAATACTTAAAGGAGTAAATAAAATTCAAGTTTATTTCGTCCTTCGAATACAAATATATACGAATGTAACAAGAATACGTTTTACAAAATGTTTAACCGTAGAACTTTGTTTCATAAATTTTAATACATTTTCAGAAACACAGAACCCCAAGTTGTAACTGATACACATTTTATTGTTTATAGGCTGAAAAGCGAAATGTATAATTTAAATTAGGTATAAACTATCTGTTTTTGTTCCTATATTTGTCTAAGCATCGTAAATTCAAAAACTGATATTTTTTTATTTTATATATTCCGTCTCATTTTACCAGGTTGCTGTATTAAAACAGGCTTTGTTTTTCAAAATATTCCAAGTCAGATTATTTAAAAAGTAGCCATTGGGAATAGTATATTTAAAAAAAAACTTTGCTATTAAATACTCTCATATTGCATAGAATAGTATTTCTTACGTATTATCGAAAACATCCAAATGGTTATTAGTGTGATTCTTCCACCTTGATTACACATTTTTTTTAAATTTATGCTAGGAGCACGAACGATTCCATTGAAGATCCATCGCGGTACTCCGTCATAGGCCTTCGCTACAGTTTAGAATCAGAAACACAAGTCATTGGGAAGTATAGCGATACTTCTGTCAACATCCGTTCCAGAGAAAGTGAATTATATATCCAAAGACGTGTCATGTCAGATCCTCTTAAAAACTATTTTCTTAAGCTTTCTCCAGCTATCCAGCAACCAGCAAATACACTCAGCGTAAACGCCAAGAAAGATCATCGCAGGAACGACAGTGAACTTAACAGACGTTTGTTAAATTATTCAAGTAGAAGAAAATATACGCGTGACCAGCGTGGTAAGCCATTTGGGCAGAAAGTTCATCTAAAGACTCAGTTGGTGTCTCACTCAGGTATAAGAGAATACACGTGTGACCACTGTGGTAAGTCATTTGCTCGTAAAAGTTTCCTAAAAATTCATTTGGTAACACACCCAAGTTTAAGATAATACATGTGTATCCACTGCGGTAATTCGTTTGCTGTTAAAAGTACTCTAAAAACGCATTTGCTAACACACACAGGTTTAAGAGAATACATTTGCGACCACTGTGGTAACTCATTTGCTCGTAAAAGTCATCTAAAGACTCATTTGGTAACTCACTCAAGTGTGAGAGAGTACACGTGTAACCACTGTGGTAAGTCATTTGCTCGTAAATATATTCTAAACCAGCATTTGTTAATATATTCAGGTTTAAGAGAATATACTTGTGACCAATGTGGTAAGTCAATTGCTCGAAAAAGTGATCTATACACGCATTTACAAACACACTCACAGTTAAGAGAATATTCATGCCATCACTGTGGTAAGTCATTTGTGCAAAAAATGTAATTTAAAGAGTCATTTGTTATCTCACTCAGTCATACGGAAATATTCCTGTCTCCACTGTGGTAAGACGTTTGGGCAAAAATCACATCTAAAGAGTCATTTGATATCAACACTCAGGTATAAGAGAATATACCTGTGACCACTGCGGTAAGTCATTCGCTCATAAAAATACTCTAAACAATCATTTGCTAACACACTCAAGTTTAAAAGAATATACCTGTCATCAATGTAATAAGTCATTTGCTCGAAAAGGTGATCTAAAGATGCATCTGCAAACACACTCACGTTTAAGAGAATATAGCTGTGACCAGTGTGGTAAGTTATTTGCTCGAAAAGGTGATGTAAACAAGCATTTGCTAACACATTCAGTTTTAAAAGAATATACCTGTCACCAGTGTGGTAAGTCGTTACGTCACAAGTATAATCTAACGAGGCATTTAAAAATTCACTTATGTATGGGATCATAAACGTGTTAACAGTGGTAAATCATTTGACGGAATGGTCTGCTTACTCAATATCTGTTAGCTCTCACGGCATAAACATAACGAGACTGTAGTGGCGCAGTTTAAATGCACTCATGTGCGCTGCTTGGAGTCGTTGTTCCATCCCTGCTAGTGCAATGTGTGTTTTTTGTGGTGGACAAACAGCAGGTCTGTAACTTTTGTCGGGGTTCTCCTGTTTCATTCCACTTCTTTAATTTCGTCAATTAATCCCAGGATAATTCCATATGAATTAAATCCACCTCTACCTCATTATCTCAGATTTCTGTGATTTTGGCGTACTGCTTTACGCAAGGAATATCTAGAAAATATTTGACGCAGTGATTTTGTTCAAAGTCAAATTGTGCGTGTTTTTAATTTACAAAATATTGTACGTGAATGTTTGTTGCTACAGAGCTCAGAGTTAGTTCATTTTCAAGTTACTATTGGAAACTTTCGTTGGAAATGTCACTTGATGGCGTTGCGCAACATTTTGTTTCCCCCAAAAATATCCCAAACTTTTCATATTTGATTCTCGAATTCTTACATCTGTATTTTTCTTTAAATTCTTATACGTTGTTAATAACTCCTTACAGCTCCGTTACTTGTGGCGATCATAAGATCACAAGTTTTTTTTAATTTTATGCCTAGGGAGGAAAAAGCCATTAAGGTCCGTCTCAAGAATTTGCATATTACTTATAACATTATCGTTACGTTTCTATGGGTATGACTAGAATAACGAGAAATCGGCCAGAGCTTAGGTTAAAAGTACAGTACCGATATTTCCCCGACCCGGCGGAGGAAATTCTCTGTGTCTACGTTATGAAAATCGTGCAAGAACTAGTATACAATAGGAGGAAATCGATCCAGTTCTTGAAAGCATTGAAACCAAGTACGGGGTCTTGGAATCGGGATTATTTATTTAACTAAATTAAAACTGAGAACACGGGTGTGGTTAGTGGGATCGCGTTTTCGATCTGGTTCGTGGACTCTCGATCTTAGCTCTCTGGTGGTCATGAGTAATACGAATTTTGTAAATTAAGTACATTCAAAATTTAAACTTGGTTGTTTTTAGATGCTAACAGAACAAATAAACTTCGTCTAAATATCTAAAGATATGTTTTGACATACTCCTCACGTACAAGTAAATCATTCAAGTCAAAAAATGTGGAATTTTGTTAAATGAAATATGTTGATTTTACATGGAATGATCTGCACTATTACCAATTCACCCTGAGCTAAAGTTGCCTAAACGCCTTAAATTCAAATTGCATACATATTTCAATACACGAGACATAAATGTATATACATATCACATATATCATTATTATACTATTAATCGCATTAAATTATCATAGTTTGTGATATGGTTAACGTTCTTGTCATTCGAATATAAAACTTTCCTTTCCAAGTCTCAGTGATAGCCATATTGTGTGATAGGAAAAACATTTTATTTGTTTTGCAAACGTATCTATATATTCTAATGTAGTCCATGCTATATTAATATTAATGGACGTTATATCCCAACAATATGGAAAAATTATTGTAAACGATATTTTGAACTCCAATTTTTAATCCGCGTTGAACACACTATTTATACCACTACTAAATATTCGCATAGAGAAAAGACGTAGTTTGGCGTGTTTGTATCTCATTGTCAATGTCATATGTATTTATAGTTGTTCAGTTGTGGTGCGCATTGGATGCAAAAATCACATTTGTGCTCTTCGCATATTATTATTGTTCTCATACTAAGGATCAGTGCTTATTTTGAAAGATAACGACCGAAACGCTGTTCTATGAAATAGAAGTTTCTGTTCTCGGACTTCTTTCAATCATTTCTTTCCTATTTGATGAGTCAGAAATAATAAGTGAAAATATAACGTCTTAATACGAGAAATGTCGATGAAATGCAATATTGGGTTTATTATGTAGAGATGGTTGCTGTCAATAATTGTTTAAGAGTAATTAGACCCATTTACGCATTAACGCGGACGGTGGATCTGATAAAGCGAGTCTGCCCTATCGAAGCTATACTATCCAAAATCTCTCAAATTCTGTTAATTTCCATCTCACTTTTGATATAATCTGCATACACATAACACGCAAACAAACGTTTCACATTGACATCCATACATATACTGGAACAGATCTAGAAACACGTATGATGTCAGTTATAACCAAGTTACATCCAGCAACATACAGTGTCAGAAATACTAACGTTAATAGCAGCTTTACTTCGCCATAATGAAACATTTGCACTGAAATTTAATTTCGATAAGTAATGCAAGCTATTCGAATCTTTTGGGAATATATTTTATGAGTTAAATAGTCCAATTAAGTTCAAGCTATCTACGATTCTACAAGGAGTTATTTTTTCACTTTCGATTTAATAGTATACAGTAGGAGGCCTCTTTATAAATACATATAATCATATCTTAGGTGTGTAATGGAAGTTATAATTGGAATATCTTTTGGAATGAAAGTGAACAATGTTCATTAAAATTAACGCAGATGAAACTATTTATCACTAAAGTGTATTCTTTCAATAAAGTAAGCTTTTGCTAAATATTCATTTAATATACATAATAGAACTAATTTGCAATAGGATAACTGATTGGTGGGCTTTTGAATCAAACGTAGAATATGTTATGTTCTCTGTGTCCAAACTGTCAACTAATATGTCTTTCTATTATCATTTACGAACAACGGACATTAATACCCTAAGAATGGTTTTAGGAGAAGTTTTATATTAAATACTAATAGTTTGTTACATAAACAGTATGGTTTTGCATTAGTGAATTTAAAATTACATTTTGACACGTTTGTCCTATTTATGACTGTAAAATATAAGGTTTCACCTCCAAGTGAATAAACAAGTATAAACCGATTGTATAGCTACTGCTTGTCCAGAAATTAAGTAATGGGAGTACTCAGCTTATTGAGAAAGCATTCATAAGCTTCAACTAAATAGAGTTACATTATTCTCAACTTTGTTTACTTTAACTTCGGTACGAATTATTTTACTGAACTCTTTTAACAATTTAGATATTAAAGGTGGATACAACTTTAGGATTAATGTTTAGTATATTATATCACAACATTCGTAAGAAAAATATTAAATAACTTAATTCCTACGCGCTTTTTTACTAAATGACGTTACGATTGACCAACCACATTACTTATCGTTGTTATTATTTACAATGTTTTTATATTGTGATTGTGTCCTGTATTTGTTTTATGCTGGCGGGATTCTTTGAATTCCAATAGTTGAATTTGAACAAGCCTTCTCGCCAAAGAAAATTTTGTAAAGATAACATATTAATTCAGCAGAATCCATCAGCGCGAACAATCGAGTAAGCATCTCGTAGCCCAGAAGCAGTCAAGGGTCAGGTTATCAGAGATCAGAAAACCATATGCAGCGGAACAAAAGTTCATCTCAAGATGCAACAGCATCATCGGGAGATAGTGCTCTGAAATAGTGAAGGAAAAGGAATGAGAAAAAGAAGAAAATGAACTAAAACTCAAACTGGATTTAAATAAAAAACGAATTTTCGGAAGGAAAAAGAATCAATCGAATTTTCTAAGTTTGATGGAGATTTCGGACAACACAAATTGGAGAACTGAAGTTTTTCCACCCCACTACATGATCTATGCAAAACACTGACCCGTTTTAGGAAATCAAAACAAAATACATCAACATTTTTAACAAGGGTAACTCAAATCTTTTACTCGATTTTGAACAGAGACAATTAAAAGGCAAAAGAGGAAACTGAAGAGAGTAGAAGGTAGTAAAATCATAGACGACAAGAAATAAGAGAATGTCATAGTCCACAAAATGGATAAAATAGGTGAAATTTAGGTCGAAGTAAGATATATATACACATAGATTATGACGGCTCTTATTAAGTGAAGAATTTCTTCCTCCTGGAGTACCAAACCGTACAATAATTTACCGGGCAGTAATTAAACGTGTACTTCCCACTTCTCTTGAAAAGAGCACCGCGGGATAATATAGCTTCCGTGATAACGAGCGAGGACAAAGGCAACCCTACTGCTCACCCTTGGGGTTCTGTATAATACTTCCAAACTAGTAAGCCAGTGAATTCCGCAGACAAAGGTTGGTGGAACGGTAATACCAATAATAGGTCTCCTGAACCCCGAAATACTGTAAAAACGCACGAAACTCACCAAATAGATGAATGTGTGCATATGGCGGGAAACAGTCGCAAAGTGCGTGGCGAACGTTGAAACACTTGAAAATGGGTGAAAAACACTGCATTGAGGCGAAAACCCAGGTTTTTAGTATTTGGAGCCCCGGCTCAAAAATTTATGAATCAGCATACCACTTCTACTGACTCCGACCAAAATATTGAAAAGTATCACTTTTGGTGAGACTTCACGAAATAGCTTAGTAGAAATGTTTTCTTCAGTATTCCAATAAATACTAACACTTTTTACACCACTTAGAATACTTATTTACTATTTTCAGAAGTCGAACTTTTTCCGGAATTATAGTATTCCGTCGGTATAAAAGTCAATTGTGGACGACAGTCTCTCACTTAGAGGTAACTAGTCTACAGCACTCCTACAACCTACACAACATGTGGGCCGCGGGCGATCGATTCTCTTCGTAGGTTGAGAACCAGTAGCTCATACCCCGGTTCGCAACTTGCGAGCAGCCGTTTCTCTTCGTAGTTTAAGAACCAGTAGCTCATATTCTCGGGTTCGCAGCTGCGTGCCGCTGTTTCTCTTCAGAGGACCGGAGCCAGTAGCACATCGACCTTTGTCAACACCTAGAGGCCTCTCTGGGCGACCGTTTCTTCTTGTGAGGAACATAACTTAGGGTACGTAGTCTCTTCTCTTTGCACACCTATTACTACGCCTCGTCTCCCAGATGGGTTGAGAGTTTATGTAGTACGAAAAAAATCCGCAATACCATTTTTCGTTTTCATTTCCATGAATAAAACAGAGCATTAAAGTTAAATCACAACATATTTTTTGTATTCTCAGAGTGTCTAGTTGGGAGTTTATGGAGAAAACAAGATCAATAGGAATGAACTGCAAAGTTTAACCTCTTTTTACAAACATATTTTGAATTCATTGCTTTAGGATGTATTAAAGTGAATCTATTAAGTTAGATATAGGTAAGAAAAATCTAGTCGTGTTTGAGAGAGCAAATATTAAAAATATATGAATGATTTTAAATGCATTACCTATTCAGGCTTTCGAATATCCTCGTCTTCCATTAGTTCTACTTTACATGTGTTTAATATTAAACTATTACGCTCTTTGTGTGTTACATCAATTATATCCGTTTATCCTAATATCTTCTCTTGTTTATATATAATTCAGGGTCGTATTCAATCCACAACTGGATGAGGTCTCTACCAGAGGAACGAGTTGGTCTGCTGCTCCCACGCTGACCAGACGTGTTGGGAGGGGAGGATCGAAGCTCTCAACTTTGATCGACACTGGATTTTATTCATAGCAGATCCCCAAATGTTTTCATGATAGCACCGACATTTATAGCCCTACTGGGAATCGAACCCAGGCCCACTCGCAGTGATATCTAGAACGCTACGCAGAAGGCTATATATACATTTATATTTATTGCTCCATTAACCAAGTACATTTGGTGTGCGGAGGGTTCAACCAGAATTTACACAAAATTAGGAATGCATTTATATGATACTTATTTTAAGATATTAGCACATACTAAATTAGTAACAAATAACTAAACTACTGATATTTTTCTACTATAATAAAATATTATTATTAATGATACAAATAATACAATAGTAAACATTTATTAAGAATAGAAGCATAATCTAATCCCTTACATGTTTACATATATTTTATGTAGTTAGTGTCTTCCAAATATTTGTCTACACTGTAAACTCTCTTCTCCACTAAATATATTCTTGCCTTTTCCTGATTTACTTTATGGTCCAGTAATACTATACAAGTGCTCCTTCTGTTGTGTGGTGTTATATTTTTTTAATATGGTGTTTTATTGATTAATTTGCATCCAGAAATTCCAAAACCGTATGAAAATATGTGTCATAAGGACACATGTAACATGATAGAAAAATATTCTATGTTCTGACCTACCTACTAGCAGAGCGATACGCCATCTTTGTTTTTGTGTATTTACTCTATCAGTGGCGCAGGTCTCAAGTGTAGCCAGACGATTTTTATCAGCTCT
>JAGDQP010024971.1:0-17240 GCA_022664845.1 Lepisma saccharinum
CATTCTTACAAAGTGCGTTGATAAGTCCAACTTATTACACTGGTATTTGAATTTATTTGTAAGGCATTTATTAGGAAGGCAGTGCTTGTCCATCACAAGTACATACGTTACGAGCAGAGATCAATCTACGATCCCAAGAGCCATAGGTGAGAGTTCTATCCATTGAGCCACCGCACCGTACTAAAAGCATAATGACAGTTCATGCAATACACACAGACCTGAATGGTTCCAGGCAACACAAATATCTAGACATAGGGCATCACAGAGAAAATACAAAAAAAAAAAAAACAGATCTACACTAAGGAACTAGATTCTAATGAGACATGACCCGAAGGGGCAAAAGCTATACATACAAGAACATGGAAAACCTGGCATCTGTGGTTGGAAGTTGATCATCAATACGGCTTGACGCAGCTACACAGGCCTCACAGAGATGTGGAATGCTTGTAATCAGGGTGTTACAAGCTCAGTTGGATTACGTTATCACCCCTCTCGAAGAACAGTGCAGTAGTCTGCAACCGTGCGTGGAGGCGGCTCTAGCTGTAATTCACCTTCCTCCTTCATCCCACACTTATTCTATGGGACTTAGGGCTGTGGGCCTTGGCGGCCACTCCATGCGTTGGATATCCTCCCTCTGAAGAAATTTCTCCGCCAGGTTGCCTTGATGATATCATAGGTTATCATCCTTTAAAATTAACGCTGAACCCACTACCCCCTTCCTCCACAGCCGCATATGAGAGACCCCCTCGTCCCTATTCCGTGGTTCTTGAAACTCGTGGTTCTGAATTTGCTGCTATTTCTGATGACAATTGCGGTCAGACATTTGTCGATTACATCGTGCGGTTAGTGTCAGATAACGGTCCTGCTGAAATGTGGTTCATGGGAGACGTGGTATGGGTTGCCGTCCGCTGGTTTGAAACCTATGTCACAGCTTGAAGATGACACATTGCTCCATATTCAGCGCCTGCCGGACCTCTGTATCTGTCCCGCTTTCTAATTGCCCAATTATCTTCTCCTGCAACCCAGGAAGCAAAATGAGACCTCGTGGAATGTTTCAGCCCACAACACTCACTCACATTACAGACAAACACCTCTGCACTTCACGCGGGCACTACCTCCACTGAGGTGTGGCCCGCTGTTGATCGGTTGGTGTATACCATGTGCCGGTGCACCGTTCATATAGAACTAGTGTCAGTGTGTCGAGGTTCGTTGATGTCTCCTTGTTTCATTGGTAGTATAGGTAGGCGTTCTAGGACTTTCTATGCATTTATTGGTAGGTTTACGTCATTATGCTATACTTTTGAACAACTGTGTATTCTGGGTCTATGTTTCAATCAACACTGAAATCTGCCTTTTTTAACAATGCCGCTATAGGTACCAAACAGTGATTCCTATATTTACTATTGTGATTGTCAGAGCTTCAGGGATTTGTTACCTGTCGGTTAGTTGAATGTCAGGCATGACTGTTCACCAAGCGACAGTGAGTGTGGTTCAGTAGCTCTAAATGTGCTTAGGTCCAACACATATCCCCAATTTGACGAAAGCTTCAGAGCTTTCAGTAGGTTCCAAGATTGGTATATGTGTAAAATACATAGATCATTTTAGTTTAGGCTTCATTACTAGTGACCCGTTCCATTTCAATCCAGTTAGTTGAAGGAAAAATTTATTGGTCAAATTACAAATTTTGATGTTTTTCTGGGTTCTTTATGAAATTTAAGAGACCCGGTTTTTTATTTTCCCTAAATGCTTTACTCTCAAGTCATTTTTTAAAGTTCATTCTTAATATTTTCTGTACCGCGTAGTTTTTACAAATCATATCTTAAATAATTAGCAAAAAGAAGTGATACTATTTTATGTGATAGATATTTGTGTTTAGTTTGTCATCCAAAAGATTATTCTTAAATCGTTTTACAGGGTATACAGAAATTCAGACAACTTTGAAGACAAAATCGAAAATTCAAAAGATTTTATAAATTCACTCTCTCCCGTAACAAATAACGTACTTGATCTTTAACATTTTCAGTAACCGCTTCTAGGTACATTATCGCAAAAACACCTTAAATAGGCTGGAAATCTTAGTCACTATAATAACAGAAAGTTTGTTGCCTTTGAAAATTTCGCCATATTTGGGTACCATGTGCTCAGCAAACATCTGCAAGAGCATTTTTGTAGTACAACTGAGACACAGGTAAGTTTTGAAAGTTGACCAAATTTTACCACATCGATGAATGATTGGTTTAGATTTAATGACTAAATACATCCTTTGAAAAACGGTTATTTTCAAAACTCGGGATATTTGCACACCATTTGCTCAGAAAATACGTTATTAAATGATTTCTCAGTAAGTTGAGAACCTTACGTGTTCTAAAAAGTGACCAAAATTTATACTTGACGAGAAATTGGTTTAGATTTTAGGGCAAAATATTTTCTGCAAATAGTGTGTTAGAGAAACGCTTCAGGGGCCACTATAGTCCGGTGGTTAAGAGCCAAAAGTTTAGTGAACGCTGCATTTTAGAATTAAAAGGTCCCAGTTTGCACACCTCTTCCTTGATGTTGCCCAGGATATGATCCAGTGGGGAACGATTTGTTACTGCGGCAATAAACTAGACTTTTGTAAGTCATACAGCGAGTTAGTTGTAATTTTGTTTAATTTACAAAAAAATATTTCTTTAAATTATAGTTTTAAATTTTCCATATTATTTAGAGTTGCCTAAGTCCATTATATTTTATAGTGCCACTACGGAAGTCCATATAGTGGGGCCGATTAGTGCCAAAATTTCAAAGAATTGTGCACCTTTTCATAAAAGCATGAAATTTTTCATAATGAATGTGCATACCTAAAAGGCCATTTGAAGATAAATATTGATCATAGCATTTGAGTGATGTCCAGCGTATTTTAAGGTACTGAACGGAAATTAAGATTCTTCTATCAGTAACCACTTTTAACTAACGGTAAGCGTTAACGGTCAAGCTACAACGGAAGGACTCTTTAAATCCAAGATGGCGGCCATTTATTCAAATGCCTTTATTTATTACCAGACTTGATCAACTTTCATGTTAACATACGAGTATTTTCAGGTTGTAACTTTCTAGATCTAAATTTCAGATAAAGGATATTTACCAATTCTAATTTGACTCAAGGGTTTTTTAAATCCAAGATGGAGTCATTAATTCAAATATCTTTATGGTTAGATTTAGTTGGCTTCAGACCTCCTCAACATGAATTTCAGACCATTCAAATACATTTACATTTTTACATTTGGACCCACCTCTTAACATACTTGGTTCAGATTAAGTTGTGTGTGCACGTTTGAGGTCGTGCATCAAGAGCAGTTGTTCGCTCTCCTTACTCTGGGACAGGCTATCCGTAGAGATTTTCGGATTGCCGGAATTCCGGCAATCCGAGAATCTCTTTTGTTCCCTAGTCTTGGACATAGGGTGGTGCGGGATATTCTTTGGACCAGGCATCCAGTTATTCTCCTGGTCGATTTATCATTTGATTTGAAGGGGAATTGCTATGCGTATTTATTTGCTTTATTTTATACAGAAATAAACATTTAACACAGAACACGATACAAGGACAGAACAGGACAACACAACACAAAGACTGGTGACTTCAGCGTAACCTGAAACATTTAAAAAAATAGAAAATTATTATTAATTGTTGTGGTCTAGATGTTCTTGTAGTTTTCCTCTTCCACTTTGTGACTTCAGTTCATGAAAATTTGGTTTTGTTCATCACAATCGCATTAACTCACACTTGACACTTACAAAAAAGTTTTTTCTAGGAATATTCGTGATACTGTTCTGGTTTCCAGAACACTGTCACACGTTTGTCCTGGATTTTTTGTGATTGGTTTTATTCGTTTATAGGTTATCATTGTTTTATCCCTCCTCCACACGTAAAGAATAATAGAAACAAATATGATATATTTAATATATTATAACAAATATAATATATACAAATATAATATCGCTGGCATTTCACTCGTTTTCACTCACACATTTTGCCTTTAGTATAGTTTTATTTATTGTTTTTAAGTTTAAAGTGTTTTTGTATAGATTTTGTTATAGTTGTTTTATTTCCATAAGCTTTGCTTCGATTCGTTTCTTTTGCGTTTGTTCACACGGTATGGTTTGATGCAATCATTGCTTCTAATTTATTAAGGTTTGCTTTGTGTAATGTTTGTTTATTTGTAATTATCATTATTTGTTTACTTTCAGTTTATAATTTTGTGAGTCCGCTTCTGACTTAACTTATAGTGGTTTATCGTTTTATTTATAGGACTGTTCCTCCACTACCCCGCTCGACCACCACCCCGAATAAATTTGGCTCGGTGAAATGTTGAACTTTTGTTTGTCAGCTTCCTGAGGACAATCGCCTGTTCTTTAATTCGCAAAACATCGGCATATCCCTGCCCTCCAGTAGCTGACTTTCTTCTTGAGCAATGTTCTCAGTTTCTCTGGATCTCAGGACGATATGCTCCGGGGTAGCGACCACACCACAGCAGTGATAGAGGTTATCCTCCACCATGTTAAGTTGCTTTAGTTTGTTTCTATAAGGTCCATATCCTGTCAGAAAGTGAAGCAAGCCACCCTATATTTCTATATTTATATCTAGACTCTCTGCCACTTTTGGGAAAAATCTATATAGTCTTCTCGCCTCCTCACTCATGGTCTAAAATTGCTGCCATGCATTGGTTGTTGAAACTTCCATTCTTGTTTACTATTGACCAGAATATTTAGTATCTGTCTAATTTTGATGGGATTATTTTTTTAATCAGTACATGAAACCAAATTGTTTTAGTTTGGAGATGCATCGGAGGCGCAATTGCTCCCACTGGTGTCGTTCTGTAGGCATTCAGCATTCTTAATAGTATTTGTCTTTGGGCTCTGTCAACGATTTGCTATTGTCTGATGTCGTTCATTCTATGACACCAGACATTTGCTCCATATCCAATTAGTGATCTTATAATTACATCATGATAAGTTTTATTTTTATTTGTGTTTAGTTCCTTATTAGCTATGTTTATTAGTTTATGCGTAATTTTGATTATTTTTCGTTTTGTTACATGTTGCTTAAAGTTTAGTTTTTCATCCAGTGTGACACCCAGATATTTAAAATTTTCTTCTTTTTATTGTCTTTATCATTGACTTTTATTATTGGTCCTCTGGCTCTATCTAGTTTCCCTTTAAATAATACGTATTTCGTGTTTTCTGCGGATGTTTGTTCTAGCTTATTATTATTACACCACGACGTGAGAGCTGTTGTTATGATGTTTCCTTTAGTTTGTAGTTCGTTCCTACAGTTACCCTTGACTACTACCGCCAGATCGTCGACGTATACAGCCACGCACTCCGTCTCCGTTTTGTTGTTTAGTTCTTAGAAGCATGGCTGAAAGGCTATGTCCCAGAACACCGGTCCTAGAACCATTCAAATACATCGAATTAGCAAAACTTGTGGGAAAGTAGGTCACGGATTCACGGGTGGATACCACGTGTGTTGCACGCTCCGTGAAGGGCTCCGCGACGGCTCCAGTTGTGTGTGAGATCTTATAGGAAGTGGATGTTTGAGTGATTCAGGTGAAAATGAACGTTGTCGTGAGTTGACGGCATTCGAACAGGGCATGGTGGTAGGTGCCCGACGCACAGAAAGTTCGATTTCGGCGGTGGTACAGAAATTTGGCTTCACAAGTTCAACTGTGTCCAGGGTGTACCAAAAATGGTTGGATGAAGGCGTCACAGTCCACATCAGGCGTCATACTGGCAGTACAGCCGCTCTCAATGAACGAGACCGGCGACACCTGAGACGAACAGTCAATAGAGACAGTAGGGCGACAGTGCGGGAAACAACGGCCCAATTCAACACTGGTTGCGCTTGAATAATTCCCCAGTGGACAATCTGTCGGAACATGCGTTCCCTCGGGTATGGTAGCTGTCGCCCTACACGGATGCCACTACTAAAGCCGCATCATCGGACATTCTTGCTTGCATTTGCCACCAATCATCTCGGATGTACACTGCAATAGTGGCGCAATGTCAGCTGGTGCGACGAATCACGGTATCAACTGTACGGTGTCGATGGGAGACACCGTGTGTGGTGCATATCTCATGAAACAGTGGATCCTGCATGCCAAGAGGCTGTGGTCCAGGGCGGTGGGGTATCAGTCATGGGCTGGAGCGCGTTTTCTGGAGTGGAATGGACTTCTGGTTGTTCTGAAAGACACACTGAACTGTCTGCTTTATCGTCACCTGGTCGGAGACCACGTCCGCCCGATATTGGTCTTTCAACACCCTGACGATCTTGCGGTGTTTCAAGATGACAATGCGCCGCCACATGGCTCCGAGAATGGTTTGAAGCGACTACAGGGAAAAGCCAACGACTGAGCTAGCCACTCCGGAACTCTGATATGAACCCCAACGAGCATATCTGAGATGCCGTTGAAATCAGGCTTCGTGCACTGGGTCTTCCACCCACGAACAGACCGCAATTGTTTTCCGCTCTGCAGACTGTGTGGTGTCAGTTGCCTCCGGAAGTGTACCAGTGACTTGCAGAATCACTTCACTTCCACGTCACCGCGCTCCGCAAGGCCAGAGGGGGGCCTGGCCAGATATTAGATGACTATGCTATGAGTTTTGCTCAGTGTATATTCAGCAGCTTTAATTTACCAGCTAAAATCCAAGATGGCGGTCATTAACTAAAGTGTCTTTATTAATTACCATATTTGATTTAAGTGTGGTTGGTTAATGAGACAAACGAATTTGAATATTTGGGTATATATTATTCGTATCATGTACCCCATATGTTAACTCCTCAGCAGAAACAGCAGCGAGTTGACATATGCAGTTTCCTGCTCACCCGTCACAAACTTGAACCATTTCTGGGCTGAATGGTCACAGAGGATGAAAAGTGTTTCCCCTACCTTAACATTACACGCAATTGGAAGTGGGTACCTAAAGAGGGAGCGCAGAAACTGTGCCAAAACAGGAACTCCAACCCTGCAAGGTGTTGTTGAGTGTTTAGAAGGATGTTTGTGGAATAATCTACTTTAAGCTCTTGTGAGTTACACACTATCAGTGCAGATTTCGACTGTCAGCAGCTTGAACGCCAAGGATGAAATGTTGGAGAAAAGTCCTGCTTTGGTTAATCGCAAGGGTGTGTTCATTCAATAAAGCGCGCTCACATACAGCAAAAAGGACTTGTGTTACGATCGAGGATTGTGGCTGCGATAAACTCCCCCCCGGGCATTTTTACTATATCTTATACCAACAGATTACTGTCTTTCTCGCAGCCTGCAAAACTACCTTTCCGTGAAAACACTGCAAAATGAGAATGACATGCGAAGAAATGTCACCCAGTTCTTTGCCGCCAAAACTGGTGACTTCTTCCAGCGTGGGATTTAACAACTGGTTAACAGGTTTCAGAGTGTTTTGGAGTTCGATAGAGACTATTTTCCTAAATAACGGTAGTGTTCTAGTTAGATTAACATGTTTTCTTCACAGTGCTAAAATACGACATTACTTATAGGATAAGCTGATAAAATGCTTGCACGAGGTCACGAGGAAGGAAAAGGATTATATAACAACTGATCCAGAGCAGTGCTCATAACAGGAAAGTGCTTGAACGCGTATGGCCGCATCAACCACAATCCTAGTACAGACAGTGTGTTATATGCAATCTTGGACCCCATTTTGGGTTCTCAGGACTATTACATCAATTTCAAAGTGCCCAAATATCTTATAATGATCTTACAGGTATGACTAGTAATGATACAAAATTTAATGCTTTTATGAAAAAGTGGAAAAACTAGTCTCCCCACTATAACAAAAATACTTGAATTAATGGCCGCCATCTTTAATTTCGATGGTCTATGGGTATATTTAAAATTACCGGCAGTGTTCAGAGGATGTCACATTTGTGTTCGGTATCGTAAAGCACATTTAAACTCTGAAAATCACTCTAATATCTCGTAGAATAAGTAATTAACTTATAAATCTCGGACTCCATTTTGGATTTTCGGGGCCCCTTCATCAATTGCAAAGTGCCTCAATATCTTAAAATGACCTTACAGATATGTCTAGTCATCATGTTAAATTTCATGCTTTTATAAAAAGTGCACAATTTTTCATCTAATCGGCCCCCCTAATATAGATTTTCTAATTCTTAATTCAAAATGTGAGTTCCCATTAAAATTTCAAGCACTCATGTACGTACATTATACAAATTAGAACAGTTCATAGATTATAGAAAGAGATTTGTGATTTATTTTACCAACTCTGTGATTTATTATAACAATTCAAAGACTTTTAAATTGCATTTCTTAGAAATTCTGTAAATCTAAGTTTCGTACTTTTTCCAACAATCCCACGAAATAGACAACTTTCGATTTATTGTTTGCAGTCGTTACACTTACCTTTGCAGATCTTGATTGATCACTGTAATCTGGCACCATAAAAGATTTTAATGCTGTCCCTGCAAGTAGAATTGTTTGGGTTATTACCTACTAAATACATTATTTTAATGTACTGTTTTCTTTTATTTCGTAAGTCAAAGAATTAAATTGTGAAGCACCATATAGAGCAAATTAGTCGCAATCCAAAATTGCTTTCAAACAAATTTTTATTTCACTTTTTACTAATAGTATTGCGTTATAATCTTACAAGCTGCTAAAGTAAGCTATACTTAAATTTAATATTTTCTAGACAATCAATCATATTAATATATTATCCTGTCAATGGGACAAAACTCCTATGGTGTAGTGAGTCGAAGTTCTGGTTATTTGTCAATAAATTAAAGTGGAAATATGGTTTATACCGCTTTAATCCCTTACCAATATGGTACGTAAAACTTATAACTCCATTAGTGTTGATGATTTTAAAATGAATAACGAAAACCAATGATCGTATGTTTTGTAAACATCTCCTATTTTAAATCCATATATTGTTGGCTAAACAGTACTGCTATGAGTATTTGCACAAATAAGATAACTAAATTCGATTATGGTACTGCGCTAACTTTCGCTAACAACTGACACTCTCTACTGCACCTCACTCCACTTCAACTGAAAATATGATTTTCAGTAACTTTAAGTTAGATGTTTGTGTTTTAAGCTTATATAATATACAACAGTATACGTAATGTGGTATTCAAGAGCATGGTTTATCCACTATCATATTAAAATTGCCGAAATGGAAACTCTTTGTCGAGTCATTAGCGAATCAGCCATGAGAGTAGGAAATAGGATTACTTTTCAATATTTAACAGGGTGCAGTTAACATAATTCCTAGAGAGTAAACTTGTGATGAAGTCCAATTTCAGTAACTTAGCACGAATATTTTCATTTCAACGTCCGTACATTACCTAAACTTTTAACCTTCGCACGTGAATATTTATATGACCCAAATAAAAACCACCTGTTGATACGTATACAAAATGTACCCTATTTTTATTTCCTATTTAAACTAGTCACTTTAATTTATTCTTGATATTGTAAAACTTTTACACTATTCATTGTACTTTCTTTGACGTCGCTAACTAAGGCCGAATGTTGTATGTCGGAATTGGGGCCATACGGTCTTAATTCCGACACTTTCTTGACTTTTTGCTCTTGGCCAACTTTCCTGAAAGTATTGTAGGTATTTATACGAGATTTTTCCCCCTGGAACAAATAATGGTTTGCAACAACTCTCAGCAAATTAAGAGATGCTATTTTGCCCCAGTGAATTTGGAATTACGAATTCCCGCAGCGAAGCCTGTTGGAAGTAGACGCAAGCAGTTCCCATGTATGTTCAAGGAAAACACCTTTTAACCGAACTTGTTGCGACTAAATCTTTTGTGACAAATAAATCAGATAAATAAGAATAAAGACCAAAAATTATATATTACTAAACAATCTGTGTTCTGATTACAAGGAAATTTAACAAGATACTCTACAAACACAAAAGGGCTATGCTCCAGAAATAGTTTTTTTTTAGATATTAAAGAAATTTGAACTATTTTAAATTGTAAAGACGTTAATTTTTAAAATTCTTGAGGGCACTGTGCCTATATATTGTAGATACTTAGATATCAATATTCTATTATTTATCTGTTCCATTTCCAGAATAGAAAGTTGTTTGCATGGAGATGGTGTCCATGGAGCTGACGTTTTTCTCTTCTATTTTACATTTCCATGTTCCTTATAGCAATAATAGAATTCTACAATGAAGCATGAATGAAGAGGGAAGTGACTGACTTTTAATCACGATTAAAAGAAACAGAAATTAAGATAAATTCAATTATTATGAGTTCCATGGAGTTGATGATGAATAAGTGGCACACGCTTGATACACACTGTTCTGTTCCACAATAAGTTGACTATAAAAGCATCAGCCTTCACTCAATCAAGACCAGGATAACTGATTTCTGTGTAGCGCATACGAAAATGACGTGTAGTGTTGCAAACTTTACACTTTTATTACAACTTTTTGTCAATCCATGTAGCTGATAGAAAAGGAGTTTCATGTCATACTAATACATTTATATTCGATTTAATTACAGTTCATGCTTGGAACTAAACTATTAAGCAGGATATTTGCTAAAACAAATGGACTGGAAAACTAAAATGAAATATTGAAAACCTGTCTCAAATTATGAAAATGGAGATGAATTTCATCGCGTGGAGTTTGCCTTAACCATATCCAAAACTAAATCACATACATATTTTTAAAATATGAAATTGGACAGAATCTGAGTAAAGTTAGGAAAAGTGAGTTAAGATGCAAATAGAAGCAAAAGAAATTAATTTCCGTCCCATCTTTTGTAAGAAATTATCCAGCCTCATTTCACCAAAATGCCCCATTTCTCGAGAATGACCCGAAGAGGTTTTGTTAGGTACTTAAAAGTTAACAGTAACATTCTACTAACTTCATTATACAGCATATTCGGGTCGAAATATACAACAGTTTTTCTAACTGGTAGACTTCTGTTGAGTAATCTGTACACGTACAATTAACACACACGTTTTTCTGCATGCACTTACGCATTCAATAAGAAGTTATAAATTTCTCTACTGTTGCAAGTCATAATGCTTCTCCTCCATAATTGATAGGAGTAACAATACTAGGTGTTCCATTTATATTATGTGGCATGTTCTCGGTTAACGACTAGAAACTTATATGGCTGTTTAGAAAATAATTATTTCCATCTCGTTGTTGCATGAAAACTCAAAAAATAAAGTACTAAATTCACAGACATTTCATAATATTATGTGCTTGGAAAAGTAAGAAGAAATCTGCAATATCATTTAACATTTTCTTTCAACAATAAAAGTTAAAATGACAATACGACCATGATAATATTAAAGTTTCACATAAATACAAACATCATGCATTTCTTTTATTGTTTATGAAAATTGAATGAAAATCAACGGCAAAAAAACTGATCTGTTTTGTTGATCTAGTTCACTAGCAACGAAACCAAGCTTTCGCACTGAATAAGCACAAGAAAGTGAAAACAAAACTGAATTTGAAAAATGTTTAACTCAACTTCGATTATTGCTTCGAAATATACTTGAAGTGTTAAAGATTATGGAATAGAAAATATGAAGTTAGAAGCGCTATTGCGTTTCAAAATGATTATCTTTATGTTAATAGAATAATAATATCTCATATTTGGATGTCTGACAAGTAAAGGTCACGAATCATGAATCAGAGATCAGAACGGGACAAGTGCGAAATGATGGAGTATAGAGAACTTCACGAAAATCTCAGCTGCAAATGATGTTCATTTCAAACGCTACAACAAATCATGGTTAACATGGAGATCTAGAGACTACATAAGAAAAGTTCCGGAACGGCAACATATCTCGGATTGAATAAGATTTCTCGAAAATTTGAAAGACACATAATTGTCAGGAAATCTTCAGAGCTAACCGATGAACTAGCAAAACTCTTTATGCACTGACCCTGTGTAGGCCTCATTGAGAACAAGTTTTAGTTTTGAAATGAGACCTACACTTGCCATTGAGGATTCTGCAATATTTTCCTAACCGACTAATAGTGATGTACTATCGTACCATATTTCGATACTCAAGCCCCAGTTGTTTAGGCTGTGTATTCTATGCAAATTTCGTTTTCAAAATGGCGTTTTGGAGACATTTTGTAATTGTTTCGTAACCTACTAACGATGATGTACTTTCATACAAAATTTCGTTTTTCTAGCTTCAGCCGTTTAGGCTGTGTATTCTTTGAAATTTTATGTTTGGCGGCCATTTTTAATCCAAAATGTCGGAATTTTGTCTTTACCTACTTATCATTCTCCACTTTCATAGCAAATGTCATGTTTCTAGCTTATTCCGAACACCAACAACAATATGGTGAGTGAGTTTGTTAGCCTAAAATACGCAATTTGAGGGGTCCACAACTCTAATATGCTTCAAGCTACGAATATGAACTTTTGAACACCAGCACATATTTGCCATATCTCCTTAATTTTGAAAGCTTATATTCCTATGTATAACATCTTTTTTCTTAAGGGGTCTCGAAATCACCGATTTCGCCATAAACTCTTGTTCCTGTATAACATGCTTCTGGCACTGCTGACGTTTTGTGACGCGGAGAACTTGGTCTACACTCACTGTTCATGTTGATATTACTAATGTGTTACCATTTACGAAAACTTTAAAATCTAAATGCTAAATAGGGAGAGGGGGACAAGTTTTATTTTCTGAATATAGAATTTCATTTGGGATATTACTAAAATAGAAACATTTACATTAAAAATATTCCCGATAGTTCTATCCTATTCAAGAATGTTTTTTGTGAAATCTGTATAGAGCTAGCTGCTTTCTATTTAATGATTTCAGTTTTACCAATAGCAAGTGGAACTTTTCTTTCTAACTTCAACAGATAATAAATTAAATACCAATCAAAGATCGAGTACGTTGTAAATGTTAACGTAAGATCGAAATTGTTAATTAAGTTTATTAACCTGTCTTTCCTAAAGTGTAACACCTACACTATGCAGTCAAAATCATTCGGACATCCACCTGAAAATGAAGTACGAGTTTGAGCCGCCATACATGGAGAACAGTTGCAGTCAATACGGTGTTTTCCCACCCTTGGCATTGATAACAACCTACATTCTCGCATGGATAGTTTCAATGATGTTGAAGAAAGTTTCCTGGGGAATGGCAGCCCATTGCTCACGAAGTTGCCAAAAGAGAAGAGATATCTATAGTGGTCTAGCACAAAGTCAGATCTCCAAAACCTCGAAGAGATGTTTTTTGGATTCAAACCAGTAATCTGCGCAGGCCAATCAATTATTGACACGTCGTCCTTGTCAAAATACTACTCCAAAATCCCTGCAGTATGGAAGGGTATTCGGTCGTGTTCAAAGACACGATGTCATTCCTGAACTAGCCTAGCTGGTACACTAGTTTTTATTTGGTTCAATACGATAATTATACCACGATGTGTTCAGGATTGTTAATTTTTTTTCTGTTAGTAACAAGAATTCAGTGGCCCAGTGGAATAAAGGTACATGCCAAAAGAGTATTGTATTTACAGGAAAAGTATTTGCATGGAAATACTTGTTCTGGTAAAATAATGTGTTGCTAAAATTGAAATATTATCAACATCATTGCCAATAAGTAGAAGGTCCTTGGAGCTGCATTTGAATCCTAGCTACATTAATGTATCAAAACGTACCATTATTCCATGGTTTACAAAACAAAATCAAGCTGTAATGCATTGCAAGAACAAAAAGTCTATTGTTCTATGTAGAAAACCATTAACTTATGTTATAATTTGCCCAGAATTTAATCTTCATTACTTAAAGCGTACATCAGTACACAGTAAGCTTAATATAAAAAATATAATCACAAAACATTTTAGAGACCTAGTTAGAAGGGGCACATGTCAATTCCAATGAGAACTGACTTTTCACTTCACATATAGACATTTTTTGCCATCTAGTTTTCCATCCCATAATGACTGTGTCTGTGTTTCGTGTTACTAAAATGAATACCATATGCACTCTCATTACGGGAGGAAACGCTACATGACATAAGCGGTCGCTTAAGTATGCTTATAGTCAGTTTTGATTGGAATATTGCAAGTTACCTTTTTATACTGAAACCCTCCCCCCCATTTGAGGACTTAAGCCTGTTTAAACAATATTTTAATAATCCTACTCCCCTTCAATAACTTGTTTGCCCTTCATTAATAGTGAAACTATCATTTTTCAATTTTATGAAAAACTGAGAGTAGATACGTGGGATAAACTGTGATTGTACTTGGCAACTTTGATTTTTCGTCTCTCTAGGTACTTCAGTAGCAAACGAACATTAGCTCTTTGATTTTGCAGACTTATTTTCATATACACTTCGTAATCATTGTGGGAGTATTTGATGTAAACAGTATACTCACCATTAATATCCTGCTTGGACTACGCTAGAACTTGGGGTATGTGCCCCCTTTAACCACTGACCAAAAGTATTTTCTTTGGGCATATTTAGATTATTTTTTTAAATGGCATCTTTTACAGGCACAATCATTACGGGAGAAGACGCTAGATGACATAATCTGTCTGTTTGACTTAAAAAGTAACTTTTTTTTGGATGTGGCATATGCCTTTTATTCCACTAGGTCACTCAATTTTCTGACTCCTATGCAAGATATTTTTCGTAAGCAGTTCAATTCTTTATTATTTCAAGTTCACTTACCTCTATTGATTGGGTTCTCTTTCCTACATTCCTCTGTGTACTTTCTCACTTTTGTGACGAAACTGTCTGAATCTACTGCCTGTGAAAGAAGAGGATACACTTTAAACATTTCATGTTTAATTAATGTCAAATTTACCAATAAGAATACTCATGGAAAATGTATTCCAGAAACACAACATAGAAATATTTTTAAGAACTAAATCTATGACCTAATTCCGACTCAAGGCTAAAAATAACATGCGACAGGTTCTAGCATAATTATATGTATGGATCATAAATGCGATTTAAATAAAAATAAACACAATGTTACTAGAATACTTGACACATGCCAAAAGTAACTTAAAACTACTGCTACTTCAGTAAGAATTTACCTTCCACAACGCATTATATTTAATTGTTTCCTAGGATATTGAACTGTTACAAACAATTGTTACTGATAATATTGTCACACAATCGGGAACTGTCTACAAGAGAACTTGATATTATAGTACAGAGGCTGATTCACGAATATGTGAATGCAAGCTAGCCTTGCGAAAATCCATTTTTTGGCCTCTACATGACACCTTTTCTCCGGACAAAGCCTTGCACTACTATTTCCTTTGAAATAGGCTTCTACGCAGCACAGGCATAGAAATCTTCTGCCATTCATCATTATATTCTTTCCATACAGAGTGGTTACGTGACGTGAAGAAAGTGCTGTCTTGAGAAAACCAAAGAGGTCAGTGGGACTCCTATCTGGACATTTTACTGATGTATCTCTAAATGGGATAGTTATTATTCCAGTGTTTATTGCCATTCGGTGACAGAATGCACGTGTAGATGCTGAGGTATGTTATGTGGCCATGTCTTGGTGCATACGGACCAGATGTACGTAATTTCCATAAAGACGAGGCAAGTCTTCTGTATAAATTGGGGTCAGTATGATTTGCTGATAGTACGTCTAGTTAAGTTTGCAGTTTCTGGCCACAATACACAATTTCAAATTGCCCTGATAACCGTATCATGCCACCATCATCAATATCTTTGGGTGTGCTTCCTTGCACTGGCGAATGAACTCAGGACGGTTCTTCTGATGGGCAGATTTGTACGTAATTGAGCGAATTACGGACATATACATCCATGGTTATCCATGGTCGTCACATACTTCTATTTGTCACCGGATAAATATCCATCATAGATCTGTCTGCAGTTCGTTTGGCGTTCACGACGATGGACCTCAGTTAGATAATGCCCCTGCCCTCTTGTCATATTCCAGAGATGTAGTTTGTCACGTAGGGTTCGCTTGACAGATCTCTGGGACACATTCACTCGTGTGTCCATTGCCCATTGTGGTAGTGAGGTTTTGCACAACTCACGATGCACAACTTGTCTCCTCACTTCTGTGATCTTTAATGAAAATCGATGTTCGGTGTCACCTTTGGCTCCTCTGTAAGCCCTAATTTCCATTTCGTGGAATGTGTAGTTCCTAATATGTAATCATGTGTATACGATAGTCGTAATGTATTTTTATCAGATACTATTCACTGAAGTGCATATTATAATTTTAAAAATTTCAACCAGCGCAAAATGTATACTGTTTCGTCGTAATTGAAAAGTGCTTATAAGGAATTACATTTTGCACAGCGTCATTTTGGTTTACTATAATGGTACTACTCCATTGGCACAGTGGGCCAAATCAAGAAATAGTAGACCAAAAATGGATTTTGTGAACTGTGAAGAAATATCCATAACCGATGATAATATATAGCTAAGTGAACAAAGTTACGTTCCTTCCATCTGAAAATTTGTTTGAGCGGCTATGATAGTATATACACGGCTGCAAAGTGTCAATGTGTACTAACTCGTTCTGCTTAAGTTTAAATGTACGGGAAGGTGCGCAGTTTTGAGAAGTTTATGCGGAGTCTAGTGAGCAAAGGAAATGTTAACAAGTGATTAGGCTAAATAAATCATGTGTGTAGTTTATGTTTTTAAGTACAAATATGTGACGTTGGATAGAATTCGTCCTGTACTCAAAATACACATACGGTCCATTTCGGATCCCAGCCAGAACGCCCTTTTGCAAAATCGGTTAGAGCGCAAATATAGAAACGGTCAGAACGACCACTTCTTAAAACGGTCAGAGTGCCCACTTCTTAAAACGGTTAGAACGCCCACTCGTGGAACGGTCCGAACGCCCAAAAGCCATAATTATACCTGAACTAAAGAGTCATTTTCAGATACATTATAACATATAACACATGGTACGCAAGTATACAACGAATGAGGAAGAAAAATGAACTGCAGGTAGGACTTGGTAGACATTATAACTGTCGGAAACATATTTCATGAAATTATCTGGGGCAAGTCTGGAATGATCAGGGACAAATTGCTTCCTAGTCGAGTTTCAATCCTTAAGATGACATTCACCAATTATCCTTGTATGCTTCCTGGAACATAATTGCACGCTTCGCTTAATGCAACTCTTTCAGAATTAGGTCCAACTTTTAAATGTAAATTAAGATTTTTCTTGCAACTTACTCGAAATAATTTCATGAA
>JAGDQP010024972.1:0-27365 GCA_022664845.1 Lepisma saccharinum
AATAAACTATACAATACTGTATATTACACACCAACAGATGAATCCCCTGAAACGACAAAAAAGTAACTATGGACATCTAACTAGTGTAACATCAACTTCAATGATCTTGGCTATACCGATGACATTCTTAGTATGTAAACATATCCAATAATATAGCCTGTACTTGTTTGAAACTCTCCAGCAAGATTATTTATACACGGCATTCCGAGATAGAAGAAAAAATAATTAAATTATTAAACTATGAAATACGGTATATTACACACCAATGAATGTAGTCTTTGAAAGGGCCTGAAGTAACTGTGGACATCTGACAAGTGTAACATCGATTTTAATTATCTCTTCTATAACAAAGACAATCTTGGTATGTAAAGCACAACCACTAACATAGCCTGTACGCGTTTGATACTTGCTGGCAAGATCAACTCCACGTGCATTCCTAAATAGAGAAGAATATAATTGTATTTCGACACTGAATTAGTAAAGTATAAAATACTGTATATTACACACCGACGCATGAAGCCTCTGAAACGACATGAACTATGTAAAGTACAGTGACAGGTGCAACTAACTTAATCCTATGACATTCAATGTATGTAAACACATCCAAAAACCTAGCCTGTACGTGTTTGGAACTTGCTAGCAAGATCCACTCTGCATGGTATTCCGAGATAAAGAATAAAATAATTGGAATTTGATATAGAATTAGTAAACTATGAAATACGATATATTACACACTGACGTATGCATCTCCTAAGAACGCATTAAAATGTGGACATCTCACAAGTGTAAAATCATCTTTAATAATCTCGGCTATAACGATGACATTCTTTCCATGTAAACAGATCAACTAACATAACGCGTACATCTTTGATACCTGTAAGCAGATCCACTCTACATGGTATTCCGAGATAGAAAAGAAAATAATTGGAATTTGACATTGAATTAATAAAGCAGAATATACGGTATATTGCACAACACCGAATGAACCCCATTGAAAAGGCATGAAGAAACTGTAGACATCTGGCAAGTGTAAGATCAACTTTAATACTCTCGGCTATAACAATGACATTCGTGGTATGCAAACAGATCCAATAACATAGCCTGCACATCTGATACTTGCTGGCAAGAACCACTCTACAGATCATTCCGAGATAGAGAAGGAAATAAATGGAATTCGACATTGAATAATTAAATTATAAAATACTGTTTATTACATACCAAATTACGAGGACTATGAAACAACACGAAATAACTATGTCTGGTACAGTGACAGGTGTAAGTCACTTGATCGAATGTCATTATTGGTATGTAAACACATGAAATAACATAGAATATACGTGTTTGGTACTTCCTAGCAAGATCCACTATACATGGAATTCCGAGATAGAGAAGATAATAATTGGAGTTCAAAATCGAATTAATAAAATGTAAAATATGCTATATTACATAACAACGTATGAAGCCTCTGGAACGACAAGAAAGTAGCTGTTGACATCCAACAAGTAAAAGATCAACTTTTATGGTCTTGGTTATAAGATCACTTTTTTGGCATGTAAACATATCATAACTTTGGTTGTACGTGTTTGATACTTGTTAGCAAGATGAAGTATACAGACATTCCGAGATAGAGAAGAAAATAATTGAAATTCGACCTTGAATTAATAAAGTATAACATACTTTGTTTTACATACCACCGGATGAAGCCTCTGAAACGACATGAAATATCTGTGGACATCTAACAAGTGTAGGATTAACTTTAATGACCTCGGCTATATCGATGATATTCGTGGTCTGTAAAAACATCAACTAACATAGGCTGCACCTGTTTGATATTTTCTAGCAAGATCCACTCTACATTGTATTCCAAAATAGACAAGAAAATAATTGCATTTGGACATTGAATTAATAATAATTTATAAAATAGTGGATATCACACACTAGCGGACAAAGCCACAGAAACGCCATGAAGTTACTTTGGACATCATATAAGCGTAGGATCAACTTTAATGATCTCGGATAAAACAATGATATTCTTGCTACGCAAACACATCCAATAACATAGCCTGCACGTGTCTGATACTTGCTGGCAAGAACCACTCTACAGGGCATTCCGAGATAGAGAGGAAAATAATTAGAATTGGACATTGATTTAATAAACTATGAAATAGGGTTGATTACACACCACCGAATGAAGCTCTGAAAAGTCATGAAGTAACTATGGATATCTGACAAGTTTAAGATCAACTTTAATGGTCTCGGCTATAACAGTGACATTCTTGGTATGTAAACACATCCAATAACATAGCCTGTACGTGTTGGATACTTGCTAGCAAGATCCATTCTACATGGAACTCAGAGATAGAGAAGAAAATAATCGTAATTCGACATTGAATTAATAGAATATATAATACGGAATATTACACCTTCCCCCTATAATCAAGGCTCTGAAAATGCATGAAGTAACTGTGGACATCTGACAAGTTTAAGATAATCTTTAAAGATCTCGGCTATAGCAATAATATTCTTGGTATGTAAACACATTAAATAACATAGCCTGTACGTGATGGTACAATCTACCAAGATCCCTCTACATGGCATTCCGAGATGGAGAAGAAAATAATGGGAATTCGAAATTGAATATATAAGCTATGAATTATGATATATTACACACCAACAACGGAAGCCTCTAAGAAGGCATACAGTAACTGTGTACATCTGACAAGTGTAAGATCAACTTAAATTGTCTCGCCTGTAACACTAACATTCTTGGTATGTAAACACATCCACTAACATAGCTTGTACGTGTTTGATATTTGCTAGCAAGATCCACTCTACATGGTATTCCAGATAGAAAACAATAGAATTGGAATTCGACATTGAATTAATTAAGTATAAAATACTGTATATCACACACTAACGGACGAAGGCAGAAAAACGACATGAAGTTGCTGTGAACATCTATTAAGCGTAAGATCAACTTTAATGATCTCGGCTATAAGAATGACATTCTTGGTATGTAAACAGATCCAATAACGAAGCCTGTACGTGTTTGATACTTGCTAGCAAGATCCAATCTACATGGCATTCCGAGATAGAGAAGAAAATAATTTGAATTCGACTTTGAATTAATAAAGTATTAAATACGGTATAATTCACAATACCGAATGAAGCCACTAAAACAACATTAAGTAACTGTGGACATCTGACAAGTGTAACATCAACTTTAATGATCTCGGCTATAACGTAGACATTCTTGATATATAAAAACATCCAATAACATAGCCTGTACGTGTTTGAAACTTGCTAGCAACAACCGATCGACATGGAATTCCGAGATAGAGAAGTAAAATAATCGCAATTCGACGTTGAATTACTAAAGTATAAAATACTGTTTATTTCCTACCACCGGATGAAGCCTCTGAAACGACATTAAGTAACTGTGGATATCTAACAAGTGTAAGATCAACTTTAATGATCTCGGCTATACCGGTGACATTCTAGGTATGTAAACACATCCAATAACATAGCCTGTACGTGTTTGATATTAATTAGCAAGATCCACTCTACATGGAATTCCGAGATAGAGAAAAATTATCGATATTGGACATTGAATTAATAAAGTATAAAATTCTGTACATTACACACCACCGGACGAAGCCTCTGAACGACATTACGTAACTGTGGATATCTAACAAGTGCAAGGTCAACTTTAATGATCTCGGCAACAACGATGACATTCTTGGTATGTAAACACATCCAGTAACATAACGTGTAAGTGAATGATATCTGTTAGCAATATCCGTTCTACATGTCATTCTGAGACAAAGAAGAAAGTAACTTGAATTCGACATCGAATTAATAAAGTTTAAAATACGGTATATTACACACCACCGAATGAAGCCTCTGAAAAGGCATGAAGAAACTGGACATGCGACAAGTGTGAGATCAATATTCATGATCTCGGTTATAACAATCACATTTTTGGTATGGAAACACATCCTAGAACATAGCCTGTACGTGTTTGATACTTGTTAGCAAGATCCAGTTAACATGGTATTCCGAGATAGAAAGAAAATTGGAATTCGACATTGAATTAATAAAGTTTAAAATACTGTATATTGCGCACCACCGAATGAAGTCTATGTAAGAGCATCCAGTAACTGTGGGCATCTGATAAGTGTAAGATCAACTTTAATCATGTTGGCTATAACGATGACATTCTTGGTATGTAAACACGTCCACTAACATAACGTGTACGTGTATGAAACTTGTTAGCAAGATCCACTCTACATGGCATTCCGAGATAGAGAAGAAAACAATTGGAACTCAACATTGAATTAATAAACTATAAAATACTATATATTACACACCATCGCATGAAGCCTCTGAAACGTCATGAAATAACTGTGGATATCTAACAAGTGTAAGATCAACTTTAGTGATATCGACTATACGATGACATTCTTGGTATGTAAACATCCAATAACATAGCCTGTACGTTTTTGATACTTGTTAGCAAGATCCAGTCAACATGGCATTCTGAGATAGAGAAGAAATTAATTGGAATACGGCACACTATTAGTATAGTATAAAATACTGTATATTAGGGACTACCGGACGATGCCTCTGAAACGACATGAAGGCACTGCGGACATCTAAGTAGTGTAAGATCAACTTTAGTGATCTCGTCTATTACGATAAAATTCCTGGTACGTAAATACATCCAATAACATAACATGTACATTGTACATGTTTGATACTTATTAGCAAGATCAACCCTACATGGCCTTCCGGGATGGAGAAGAAAATAATTTGAATTCGACGTTGAACTATTAAGTATGAAATACTGTATATTGCACACCAGCGGATGAAGCCTCTGAAACGACATGAGGTAACTGTGGATCTAACAAGCGTATGATCAATATTATTGATTTTTTCTACAATGAAACACATAGACATCATATAGAGAGATAGCTGCAACCGGACGATACATCGCTCGATAAAGTTCCTATGCCTCCAAACACATGTACAATATAATTATTTAAATGTTGAAACACAGGGACTCGATTCTGATGCAACACACTGACATGATGGAGGCCAGACAACAAAACCACATAAGGCGTTCTGTTATCTTAAAGGGACATATATGCTCTGTTTTGGTACCAACACGAAAATGTTTTGAGATTTTGGAGTTTCATGTGAAAATTCATCTTTGATAAGTTAAGGTTTTGTAGGTAGCGTCTTTATGAAATATTTAAATAGTTCTGAAGTTATGTGGTGGTTAATAAATCTTTGAGTATATGTTAGTGGAGGAAACGGAGTAACACAGGAAACGATCAAAATACGATGTTAAGAAAAGTGATCGAAGGACAATGAAGATGACGAATGAATTATTGCACTCTTTAAAGATTTGCGCGCTTATTCTAGCAGCAGTGATTAATTGTTAGTCGTACGTTTCATCGTTATTTTACCGTGAAATAGTATCAAATTACAAGTATATTTTCTTTATGTTTTATGCAATATTTATTTGTGTGTGTATTGTATGAAAGAGTACAATATTTATTATTTATATGTAAATATGTATGTTTGTATGCATCTGTCTTTCTATCTAACTCATTATTTCAAATTAGAACTCACCAACTAGATCCATCCATCCAAACAAGACGTCAGTCCTATAGTAGACTCCACCAAGTGACTTGTAAAAAATATCCACATACGCTGCTTTATAAGTTTCATCCCTGCAGAAAGAAAATACAAATTGAGTCTTGCATCTATAAAGGGATTTTGTTAATTGAGTCTTCAATGTATAAAGAGATTTTCATAATAGAACATGAGAATAGAAACAAGTCATTGTGCTAGAATTCAGTATAAAAGATAAGAGTTGAAGAATTTGAACAATATTTGTTGCTTATGCAAGCAACTGCGGTACACTTATTGGCAGATACATCATCACAACTATGGTAGTGATCTTGAAAAAGCAGGACCAATTCTGAAAACATTGGTCTGTGATAATTCTCGAAGACAATAGGTGCCAACTTAATTCGAGTGAACTAATTTTGTATCAGACTTCCATTTTTGCATCACGTAAATTGAAAACGACTGATTAGCTATAAAGATGAGTATAATGTGATTTATTAGCGAATAATACTAAAGATATCAAGTTAGTTATGTAATTTTTGCCGAAACTGTTGAGCAAACACAAAAGCATGTCTACTGTATTCTATATAAACTTAGTGTTTTAGGTTTTTCTCCTTGGAGTCTCTAAACCTTGGATACTTTGCATTTGTGATTCTGGTGAGCAAGTTCTGTTGTAAAGCACCATCAATAAGTGGTCATGACGGAAACATACGATCTGATTTGACATCTTCTGTCTGTTTCGTTTCTATCCCATCTTTGGGGAACCTCTTCCAGCGTTTCTCGTACAGTGTACCTAGGATTTCCGGGAAATAAATGGGATGTAAATGAAAAAAATGTTACTGTTCCTCATTTTCTAATTTTACTTTGTAATTCGAACAACAAAAATGAAGAGTACGGAGGAAAACGTGACACTGACGAATAAAGAAGTTATATAAAACCTGAAATATATGTAATACAAAAAAAGCCATAATTTGTACAAAAAAAGCTTGGATTTCAATGTGCTTATATACAGTATACGACAAACATTTTGTGTCACATATATTTCTGGATCACGAACTTTTTTTTTAATTCGCCAATATCACTTGTATCCATTGCTTTCTGGACTTCTCAATTGTAGTTGTCGTCAACGGAAAATGGTTAAATATGTGGAAGCTCCTTTCGTGTTAATATATCTCTTTTCTAACACGTTTTTATTAACTACCTTTTTTTGTCTGTCCGGTACAAATTAACTCGCTTTCTTGTCTTTCTGTTCGGTACAAATTTTGCAATCGATTTTAAACTCACTTCGCATCATCCGATTTCTTTGAAAGTTTGTAAACATGCTTGGTTCCGATGACAATACAATATTCAATCATTAGATATACGACAGAATAATCCAGTTAACTGTAATTAATTAATTAAAATAATTCGAAAATATACTTAAATGCAGGCAACGCGACAATTAATTTGTGAAATGTGGGTTGTCTATTTAATAGTAATCTATTATACGTAAAAAATAATTCAATTGGATTTTTAAAAACACGTTTTTTAAGATGGATTAAAAGTAAAAAATAATAAATTAAATTAATCTTATGAATGGGAAAATAATAAAGTGGGTTCTCTTGCTTACCTTATCATAACATCATAATATCTAAGAGCACCCATGCTTTTATTTTCCGATTCATAAATTTATTATTTATTTATTTTTAGTCCATCTTAAAAAGCGTGTTTATTTAAAATCCTTTTTAAATTATTTATTTGATTTATTAATTTGCTCAGCTAACTGTTTCAATATCTACCCTAATACTTTACGTTAAAAAAATATTGAATTTCTTAAAGCTTTTAATTAGTTGCACTACCTTACAGGAAAGACATTTATAATCACAGAGAAAAGTTATGGGTTGAATTAAAATCGATTTAATACCAATAGCAACTATGTTCTATTTTATTTCCTGAAGCAGTTCAGACTTGCACTCCTCCAAATGATGCGGGATCTTCTTTCAGTCATGGCTTGTATATATTACTTATGGATTGTGTGTAAATTTCATGGTTACTTTCTTTCATGTGAATCTACATTTCATTTATACACATCTAAGGATGTCGGGTGGATTTTGGTAAACTTTATTTTATATGGGCCATTTTATAAACTTTTCAACTTCGCCCCGCCTGGATTATATGAGCGCAATGTTGGTTAAAATCCATATACAATCGTACCCCAGGCGGAGTTCGACCGTGCGACCTTGGAGACGATGACTGATATCTCAGACCACACGATTCTTTTGGTCGCTTACAGGTCTATGTATCTAAATGTGAGAAACAAGCAAAGAGAAAAATGAGAGTGAAATAACCTTACAGTGGTAAACTGCATGGCATCTCTGATTCACGGCGTGTACACATAATATCTTGAATAATAACTCTTGTCAGCGTATAACTGAATCTGTATTTGTTAAAACGACGTGAGACATGAAAAATATGTTTGTGGGAAACTAAGGAAAATTATATAGAATTCGAACTACGCGGTGAACGGGGCTTGCATGTACAGGCATAGTATGGTGCTATGTGGTCAGAATGCTGATGTGAATAAAGGACAATGTTAATTCAGATATCATATAATTGTCCTTGTATTTAACTTTAAACGTTCATGACTGACATCGGTTTAACAAATAATATGTATATATTAGGAGAGAACTACCTTCTTGTGGAATCTAATGGTTCTAATTTCGTTGAAGCACAGAATTAAGGAAGCGGTAGTTGCTGTATAAACATAACTGAATGTTAATCTCATAAGTATTAGGTAAGTGCAAAACTTCTACCTGTTTTTTCTTGTTTCATGTTAGCAGAATACTGACTTCAGAGATATCGCTGCCAGTGCGTGAATCAGCAACCACGTAGTCATGGAAACATTGGTTTAGCCACAGGCACAGGTGGTGAGCGTGGACGAGCAGACAGAAACAGCGTGAATTGGATACCGATAAGCAGCACATCAGACACGGTTTAAGATTTTTAAGTTCGATAAAGGCAATAATGCGGTCACGGCCTGTCGTAACATTCGTAAAGTGTATGGTTAAGATGCAGCTGACGATAGCACATGTTGGTGGTTTCGAAATTTCAGGAATGGAGAAAGAAGCTGTCAAAATCAACCACGTTATCCATTAGAGTTTTCCGAAGAGGATCTCGACTAACCCATGCAAAATAATAATAATAAAATAAATAAACGAATCCAATAGGACAGGAACTAGCAGAAACCTTCCAGGTCCACAGGCCAACAGCTGAAAGAGGCAAAATCTCTGGATTTGGCCACAAAGTTGGATCGTCGGGTTCCACATCAGTTGAGTGTAACTCAACGGGAGGGACAGCGCCACAAGTATTTCCTTGATTTTCAAGTAAACAAAATGGCTGGTTCTTGACAAATATTGTCACAGGTGATGTATATGCTTGTGTATCGTTTTCTCTTACACACATTCTTTACGCTTACACTTTCATCACCCATCTTTACACAAACACTACCTTCTCTTCACCTGGCTGATGGAAATATACATAAAGTTCCTGTCTACTCACTGGTCTCATATAACAAACTACTGAATGTACCACAATAGGCTGCAAGACAGCAATCAAATTTACCAACTGTTGAAATTTCGTAATGGATTTGCAACTCATGTATTTTGTTAAAATAGCATCAGTCAGTGACTTACGTTCTTTTAACACAACCGTAAAAGTTTGAGAGCTCAGTTCACTATTAATATACAGCTACTGTTGTTCTTTCAGCGTCACCCTGTCCTTGTAGATTCTGAGCTGTGCAAAAACTGAAAATTAAAAAATCGTAACTGACGTAGCTTTAACAAATACCGATTCAACTATAGTACAGTGTATTTTAGGAAGAAAAAATGGTCCGACGTCTTATAGAATATTGTGTATCCTAATAGACCAATGTATCCAAAGCAGCCTATCGTTTACATCTTTCTCCAGACTTTGATTAGGGATAAACAAATCTGTCTCCAGGTTTACATCATCATTTAGTTTCGAAAAAGCATTGGTCCGCTTGTGACTTGGATATTAATTGTTCGCAAGGTAAATCAGAAAAGTTGGCTTGTGAACAGAATCATATGTCCTTGACGAGCATAAAAACTAACCAAGCTTTTCTTATTTTCCCTTAAAAGTATTGTAATAAACTATTTTGGCTCAATAGATAATATCCATGGCGTAGAAGCAAATAATTTTGAAGTAGTTCCTAGAAATAATATCTGAAATAAATGCTTTAGATTACAAATTATTAAAATAGTATGTGTATATGTACCTCCTCAATTGGGTATCAATATTATTAATAATAAAGGTAAATAATTTTAGTGTTTAATAGGGTTGGAATGTTTAAAACGAAATGTTTTAAACATATGTTTTAAATAGAGGCGATTGTTTTAAACATCTTGTTTAAAACGTTTTGAACATTTGTTTTAAACGATGTTTTTTTAAAGCTGTGTTTAAAACATGTTAATTTTATTTTTCTTACTTGAGAGTATCATACTATCTTTATGAGTACAAAAGGGTTTGATTTTACCAGTAAAACGCATGCATTTTTCCAGAGTGAAAGCTAGTTTCCAAAATAATCAGTATTATGGCGCCGCAAGCCCACAAATGGAGACATAAAATGCGTTGTTTCGATTTCTTTATCGGTTGGCTGCTAGAAGCGGGAAATATTAATTCGCTATCAATAACATAAAACAAGATAGGCATATTTCAATTTCTTTCTTTTTATTTATTGTGAGAAACTGCCAGGAAAACAAAATCTTAATGGGCATGTATTTGCTTCTATGATTACATTACTCTATCTCTTTTCGTATGTTTATGATGAAAGGGACAGTAGTAAATAACTGGATAGCTTTGATAATCATTTGTTATTCGGTGCTCGGAGTTTATGTCGGGTGGTAGAACTTATTAGGTACTCTTAGTGTTATAAATATAAAAAAACAAAAAACTTTCGTTTCTTTGTAACACTTCCGTTGTTTAAATGTCAGTGTTGCCAACCTATTTTAAAATTCAACTTATAGAAATGTCTTTATTAATACACATCAACACATTTGCATTGATTTACACTAAATTTGACATACATATTCATTAGATACTGGGACAGGTGATACATGCACTTCAGGCACCGTAGTTTGTGAGGGTTGCCAAGCGATTAAAAATCTAGATTTCGTATTTGTTACCGTTGGACCTATCCGCATTGATTTTCACCAAATTTGACCTGTGCATCAAGTACTGGGATAGTTCATGTAGGTACTTCCGGCACCGCTGTTATCAGTGTTGCCACCCAATTTCGGAAAATAAAATGTTTAATTGCTTCCATATCGCTGAACGTATTAGGACCAGCCTTCGTATTTACGTATTGGGACGCGTCATAGAGGTACTTCAGGTCCCACAGTCCACAGTGTTGCCAATCAATTGTAAAAATTAAATTTTCACTACTTCCATTCAGTTCGACGTATCCGCACGTAACTTTGAGTATACATATTCGACACAATCGAAACATACTGTGGTTGTTCCCTATACCCAAGCACCCAAGTGTTAGTGTTGCCACCCTATTTTAAAGTTCAATTTTTCAAATGTCCTCCATACTGGTACGTGAAGATAGCTAGCTACTCCTATACTTCGAAATAAGTGCTTGGGGAGCTGCGGGACGTTATGACATGCTTTGAAATAATACTTCTCAGAGTCCTATTGCAACAGACTCATTAGAAGAAACCTACGGCTCTTATATGTAGTTGCTCGTATATCAAAGTATTTATTATGCATTTATACATCTCTTTTGAAATGTGCATATAACATCAATTTTTTTTTGTTACACTGTCTCTACCTGTATATATTCTAATAGAATATCAGGCGAGATTTTGAGCCCGGAGCATGGCAAACAATGCTACCGAGCTTTTATAGTGAAACACAATGTGGGACTGACCACCCCACCTCACTTCGTGCCTTTGATCTAGAAATGTGGTTCGCTACCTCCACATCCCCCATGTGCCGTTCACGTTACGTGCGCATTGTACAGGGAATACCTTTACCTTTTTACCTTTTATATAATAAATATCTTTGTCATTGTATTTTCAAAAATAGCAAATGTCATCAAATTTAGTAAAATAGAACCTACAATTTCTAGTAAATAGAGCAGAAGCACGATTGAAACGTTATAGAAGCTACTACAAATGGAGTACCTATAATAATCCCTAAATTTTTTTATTTAAAAGAAAATGTTTAAAATGTTTTAAACGTCTTAAACATTTTAAAGAGAGTTTTTTACAGTTTGTAAGAAAGGTGTTTAAAACAAAAAAACAACATAAAACACGTTTTAAACATGTGTTTAAAAAACGTTTTTTCCAACCCTGATGTTTAATACATATACAGTATGTCACTCAAATAATGATGCAATCTTCGGGAGGTAATTATTTACATCAAACGAAGAAGAAAGTTTCTTTAAAGAAATTCCGAAATCTGATTAGTTTAGAAGCTACAGACGCTCAAAGTTACGTCGTATCGTCACAAATAACGTGATGTCTCAATAAGTAATCGCGTAAGCGGTCGACTTAGCAAATCACACTCAAAGTAGTACCCAATACATCTATGTAATTTATGCTCATGATTGGTGAATGCAGCTTGGGCAGCTTGGTATTTCTATGTTTGCCTAATTAAACCATTTAATTTCTTGTGAATGAAATTCTTAGGTTGGGAAACCTCACTATGCAACACTCCCTCAAGCAAATGCATTGATGATGTAATTGTATCATGCACTACTTCGAGTGTAACACTACAATGTCGACACCACTTACGTCATTATGTATCGAACTATGACACCATTTGTGATGATGCCGCCATAACTTTGAGCGCCTATAACTCCGAAACTACGCAACATTTTGAATTTATTCAAAGGATATGTTTTCTTGTCTTGATGTAACTAACCACCTCACGAAGTTTGTACCGTTATTCCGAGGACATACTGCGTAAATATACCATAGATCTGATCGACTTGAAATGTGTGTGAGATCACTACACAAAAAATATTGGATTTGTGAGAATAACTTACTTGCCCTCGTCCATAACCTGCGTGTCTACGTAAGTTTGTTCCACAACATATTTATTAACTGAACATGGAGCAAGGCAGTCACAATGGATCGAGGTTGTGTTGGAATCAACGAATCCTGGTGTATTTGGTGGAGGTTGATTACTTCTCAGTTTAGCTGTAACACAAATATTAAAAAAAATATATAGTCAAAGGTAGTGTCATATTGAGCATGTTTAGAAGATTAATTGGATGGCTTAAAGCCAGAGGGAATCAAGCAACAAAGAGTACATTTTAAAGCAATAAAGAGGTAAAGTTTGTACTCCATGGAACAATATACGTACGTTCTCTGAATTTACTTCTATTCTTACTGTTAGAAGAAAGGCTCCCAAAATTATTCACGAGCTCCTAGCAGAGGAAATAATATAATAGTAATAGTTTTAATTGAACAAAAAGTACACATTTGGAGACGACTCACTCTGAAATAATATCAAATACACATACAGGGTTTACTTTACGTGTTAATCGCCCCATAAATGTGTTAATCTGCCAAAAGTAATACGAAGTTAAATATAATGTACTTATAATGACTGTATAGACATCGCATCAGAATATCAACAATAACATTTTGTTACCAAATTTTCATACAATGAATGGAAGGTTGGTGGAACGTATTTTCATAAACAGACGAAGTCATCTATTATGCTTTCCTTCTTTTATGTCCATTTGGCTTGGTCACCCTTTCAGTTTGTTAAAATTTACTTCATAATATTCATCTATGTTGAGTGATGTGCAATAAAGAAAAAAATATCTGGACGCGACTTTTCTACGCTTATTTCTTTCATTTTGGGCCACTATACTTTTTACTACAATGTGAATTTGTTTTTTATTCTGTTTACGGGATATTTTTCCATGTCTCCTGTGCATATATAATCTTTTTTCCATTTTGTGGATTTCTAATTTGTTCTCCCACGCATCTTAAACCACAGTTTTATACTCATAGCGATATTCCACTTCAAATATTTAAGAAATTGTTTAAAATATTAATGAAGCAGAACTGTCTGTGTATCATGTAGATATAGGTAAAATTATTCCGTAATGAGTAATATGCATTTTTCTTAGTTGTAAGGATTACAATAACAGCATAACATTGAAGGTACTTAAAATATAATCGGATTTTGTGATGGGTGTTGCGAACCCAATAGGAACCATGGGTTGCTGCTAAATTTGCTGGTCCCTAACGGAACTAAAAGTATCCAGGATCGTTATCACTTTCTATTTCCTAAGCTGTGGACACTCATTCCTAGTTTGCGATAGCGAATTTTGACAGATTAAAAGACTGGTTAATGGTTATACTAGAGGACAATATCTACATTGTAGACCTCTATTTTCTAACTAATGTTTGTATCACTAAATGCTAATTGTTTTCTGTGGCACCAAGTTTCTAGAGAAGGAATAATAAATTTTGTTCCATGCTAGCTCATAGTTTATAAGCGACACTTTCTACGGTAAAAGTATCGAACAGGTGAAGAAATATGCTCCAAAAGTAAGTAAATTTAATAATCCCTTTTTGCGATGCCAGTATAAGGAGGAAGCACATTGCAATATTCTATGCTGATTACCTACTATCACTACATTAAAAGGTCGTGCTGTAATCATTTGATTGTCAACGGAAGAAGCATACAAAACTAGAATTCCGATTAAAATTACGAAAATTATTTATATTAAATAAGTTTTAAAATACGTTCCAATGATAGAGTTTCAGAAGGAGCTCTTGCAATGGTCTACAACATCCAAAGAGAGAATAAAAATGAATAAACAGAAGTGGATAAAAATGAATAACGTACTGCTCCAGTATTTTACGTGATTCCTAAAAAAAATCCTTATTGCAATATGTAAAGATGTAATAGTCTTCCATTTTCTTCTTATGTTTTGTATTACAGCAGTAGATAGATCATCACAGTTCAACGTTTGAGTTGTTTCTAATTACCTTTAACTTGAATTTTAATTTATTTATGTCCTTTAGCCATCTATGGGTTACTTCGGGCTAGGGTAAAGGAAAGAGTATGGGAAGGAGTCGGCTAGAGGCTAAGTTAAAGCTACAATGCTTGCATTTGCCTGTCGTCACCAAGGAGAATCCATGGAAAAACTCATTCAGAATAGTTGGTCGGTGGTATTGCTTATGTATCATGCAGACAAGGTTTTTGCTCTTATTTACAGCAATTACGCACCATAGTACTATGAGGAAGTGATTATAATTTTCACAAGATTTTAATTAATGGTATTAGTCTATCCCTAGCCTATCTAGTTGCAGTTTCATGATCGCCTACGAGCCTAAAATACTAATATAGGTAGATCTAGGAGTACCAAACAAATAGGAATTTCAAGAGTACTTCGAAGTGTATGCCGTGATGCGGTCATAGTTGTAAGTAAATATATCGCTGTCACAGCATTCAACTCTGGGTAACCTGATTAATATCCCTCGAGGCTCTACAATACGTGCCTATGAATGTTGGAACAGTTTACTGTGATAAAATAATTTACAACTTCATTGCACACTCAATTTATCATGTACGTTCTACAATATGAAGATACTGGTGAAAGAACCATACAATTCCATTTCTGAGTCAAATTTAGCTTTTAATGCACATATATTGTTCAAAAACTTTGCTTTCATCCGGTGCAAGAACGAGCGAAGTCCGTTTTTCTAACAGGAGATATTAGTGCACAGGACAATAGGAGAATAATCAATATACTGGAGAAAGACTCAGCCAGCCCGGGAAGTTTTCAAAGGTTTTACATAGATATCGTGAACCAGGGCACACTTTGCTTCCCTATGATAGAAGAGTCGCAGTCTCATTAAAAAATGAAGCACGGGATTATGTATTTGCCGAAAGATTATCGTGACATCATTCACAAAACATGTAAGAATTTTCGTGTTAAAGACACTAAACACAATTTATTCTGGAACTTTAGTGGTAGTTTTAGTGGATTATTTAAAAATACAGTATCAAATCCTGACGGACACAAATTTACCATATAAATTTGCAGGTATGTTGAATATAATGGTAGAAGTATACTGTGCACTAGTGCAGTGCTTTGCTTGAACACTACTGCAACATACATTTGTAATCCTAATGGCAATAAAGTGCATAACGAGAGGATTAAAATAAACTATATTGACATAATCGAATAGGGAAGAAATCAAGTTTCTCCAGGCTGTACGTTTTTTTATGACGATATTGATGTTGATAGTGCGGAAAAAGATGATTTAATTTTTATTAACTGATTTTTCAAAATATTCTTTTGTTGAAATGAAATAACTATCATTATCCTCAATAATAAAGTTTTTTTGTTCATATCTTCTCAGAACCTGAATATAATTACTGAGATTTTATGCTAATGTAGAAAGTGGGTACAAAGGATTTGTCAAGATAACACCATGGTAAATTATTACATATAACAATGAAACAGAAACATTTTGATTTCTACAACTAACTTATTTAACATGTAGGAATGTACTATATTTGAAATATATATTAATTAAAAAACATGAGTTATTTTATGGAGTTTTCGTTTCCTTAAACGTTATAAAAAAATGGAGTTGTTATGTCCTTGTACCAGCATCTTCATAGGTATAATTTTAATTAAAACACTAGAGAAGTATTCTGGCATATGAGCTATAATGCTTGATAATAAATCAGATTCATTATAATAAAACCGAACAAAATGAGTAAAACTTATTGGTATTAAAGTTGTCTAATTATTCTGAGTTTGATCGCTTCTATTTCAAATTTGTTTACTTACTATCGATCCAAGAAAGACATAGGAAATCTTTCAACCCGCATACTTGCTTTCCTTGAAAAAGGAGAAAAAAGGGTAAATAATATTTTGCCAAAAACAAAAACAGTATGATGTCAATACAAATAAATAATAAATGAATCGACGTATGCAAATAGGTGATATGTAACAGAAGTAATATTTTAGAGGAAACATTAAAACTGAAGCGTCTTTTCAAATATTGCCGTTTTACAACTTTCACGCAATCTGTAGCTTCTCCGTCATGAACAAGGGACAGTATCACACATCCCATATTCCCACAGGTTATGTATCAAATTTATATAAGTTTATTGCAGAAAAACAATCGTGTTCTGTAACTGGTCACATGTCACCTTCTTCCATATGTTGATTCAGTTATGAACAACGTAGAAAAATAAATTCTTACACGTTCTCTATGAGTGTTTATGTTTCGAATTTATAATAGGAAGGAAGTAGAAAGATTTGCAATTTTATAACCCATATATGGATTTAGAATAAATGCAAATAGCTACTTAAAGAAAAACCCAGTAGTACACATACAACAAGTTAATATCCCGTTGATAACATGGTCCTCGTATTTAAAGACTTATTCAACTATGTCATGTTATCTAAACGTGCATTTGGTGAAACGATCTTGAACACAACGTTGGAAAGAATACGTTAAACCCCGCTATATTATACTGTACTATCAACGTGCAATCAATATATGTGCTACTGTGGATAGAAATGTTCTTTCTCTAGAAATGTTTCTGTTCTGAAAGTTTTTATAGAAAATGAATAGTACGTAATATATTATTTCCTTGTTTATAGTGGAGTATACTTGTAATTTATGAATAGGTCTATGAGCAAGGTAAATATGTAAGTATATGGCATGGTACCCGCGTATGGTATGAGAGTAAAGAATACTTTTCCCCCTTCCTTTGGCAGTCTTACTAAACTCATCAAATGAACTTTAAACGATTCTAACGTAAATTCAACCTAAAATCTCTACTCTAACCATAACAAGTAACTCTTAATCCTTTGTAAAACTAAACCAGTACACATAGTGGCACTCTTGGTATCAATGTAAGGATTATGGACCATTGACTTAAATATTGTCCATCTGAGCATTGACTAAATATACTTGTGACCAGGGTTAGGATGTTTAAATGATATTTACATGAAACAAAAGCAAGAGAAGCAAGTTAATATTGTCCAAAAGCAAGGGACAAAAAGATAAAAAAAGGACTAATTCATTCATTCATTCATTCATTCATTCATTCATTCATTCATTCATTCATTCATTCATTCATTCATTCATATCTTTATTTCAAAATTGCAGGTTATTACCAAAAAATATAAATACTGAGATATTTGTATTCAGTGGGTTACGTACCATATCATTCGCCAGATGATGGACAGATAAAACTTATTAACATTACAACATTACGCATCTCTATAAGATATAAAAATATATTTTTTTCTATTTTGAGATAAGACGTGATTGTAGACGCCGAAACTTCTTTCCACTTCCACAGAAACCACTGTAGCAAACTTCGTATTCATTCTGAATGGTAACTCTGGATTTGAGGCAAATTCCACAACAAACGGATTCTTCCGAAGACTAATCTCAAACTTGTCTCTCATAAAATTATCTAATTGTTCCCTCACGGATGTAACGACGTCCATTGCGTTTCATTTTTGCAACCTTGTTGTTCTAAGTTCTTAATGGCTGCCGTCAGGAATTTTCACCCATGAGTACAAAATAGGTATGTAAATCATATATCTTGTGTGTTAGCAGACTGCGACTTGCAAACTGCACCTACGTCACACAGTGGTTCGGATACTTAATCTAACAGGACAAACATATTTTGTTTACTGCAGTTACAGTATTGAAAAACTGCCTGATATCGGTATAGTTTCGAACGAATATTTGGTGCGAATTATCATTTTCGAAGTTTCTGGTTCAGAGACGTACGTAGGAAGGGCAGGTCCGGCAATCCAGATACCCTCCCCTGAAATTAAGATATTTTTATAAAATTAATGCCATTTTTGGTCAATTATGTTTGCAATCGGCTCTATAGGAATTAATATCATGTTCATCAAGTCAGTCATTATATCGGCTATAGAAAACGTAAAGATAAGTCATTCCTCAAAATTCTTATAGTCCTTATTACGGGTATTCTTGTGCTCCCCGACATAATTCCAACTGCAAACATGGTTCCATTTATCAACCTGTATCACAGACCTTAAGATGTAAGTATCTTATTCACACTTTGTGGCATATAACGCAATTTATATTTTTCATCTATATTTCCGAGTAAAGGACTTTGCTTAGTAGCTTTCGTCTAACTAGTTTTAACGGCTTTGTTTAGTGTCTCTCTTACATAGTTGACTAACTTTCCGGATTTGAGCGGATTGTTAAAAAATCATTAAATATGAAAGTCCAAGGACTATGTCTAAGGATTTCACATATTGTTTTAGGAGTTGGTAGGTTATAAATGTTTTTTACAGCATAATTATATAGTCTACAAAAATGAAACAAGCATATAGATTTTTAGATGGTAAATATCGAGCTACACAATTGGATAATATTTTTCCTCAAACTTGACAACTGTTGGTTTGGAACTAAAGCACAATATGTTTGCTCCAGGAACAATTTCAATGTCTTTCTTTTTTTTTAGATCTATCACAAAATTTATCTAATAAATTTCGGGATTACCGATGGGTGTCCTTGCACGAGTACTGTCTGTTTCTAAAAATAGCTTTAATATTCACCCAATAAATATATTTTGAAAAAAAAAACCGACAACTTTTAGTTCGTTTGTCGAGGGTGTTAGGATTTTATATTCTGCACTTGTTCACTAATAGGTACACCAGAATCTTCCAAACCACTTCCAGTCACTATATAATCACTCACACTAACTAATCTTCTTGAATTATTATGTTCTTTCTGCTACTTACCAAACAGGCCCTAGACTTGCGCATCATCACTGATTTTTTAAAAGTTGGTTGTAGATGGTTACAAAACAATTAGACACCCAAATAACTAACTTAAATGCTGAATATATTTTCGCTACGGACTTTGCTATTGCAAGCATGTTATTTCAATTAATACACGAAATAATTTAACGAAATTTAGCTCCAACAATACGCCAAACGAAGAAGAAAAAGTACCTCAATCAGTTAAATGTCCTAAACATAAATGAGAATACATATAGTTTGACTCGCCAAAGATCTTTATACTATCTATCATAGACTACTTGTGCAGACCGATGCTAACGACAAAAAATGGTAACGCTAAACAAGCGACATCTGTTTTATTAAATAATTCTTAATATTGGTTCTGACCCGTAGGTACATAATTATTTAGGATAAAATTAAGTAAGTTTTATGCTGATTGAAACCCAAAGAATTATGCCTTTTGTCCTGCCAGATTAAATATCCATACCACTGTGTGTCGGATGGATCCAGAGAAAGCAGAAACTCCTTAATCTTGTCAAAATTCTCACAGAAGAAAGTAGCAAATTTAATCCACGATCTCCTGCGAGTAATGACTAGGAAATTTGAAAGGGACAGGCCTTTGGATTCTCTGTAGGCAAAAGTGTCACTCTGGGCTTTCAGCAGAACTTTTTCAGATCAGAGATGAACTGATTCGCAATGTTGTATTCATTTCAAATGGATTCACGAACCCCATCAAGGGGATGAGCCAAACAGGTTACATGATTTAACTTAGCGGACAAAGATTTCAATTGGTTAACTGCCGAAATCAGGTGCGGAGTCTGGGTCTGTAACCACTATAAGAGCCTTTTCGAAATGGATGCCACCGAAAAACAGATTTTGACAAAAGTTCATGAATGACAGCATTACTGTACCAAAGGTGTCCATCCCTCCGGATGTCACCCCTAAATAAAATTCCCCTCACCCTCCAACCTGGAGGGTGATGTGGAGTGGATGTGGAGGGCTATCTTCATGCTGGAGGGTGATGTGGAGTGGAAGTGGAGGGCCAGATCAGAGCTGGAGTGGAGGCGGAGGGCCAGATCAGAGCTGGAGTGGCAGATCATAGCTGGAGTGGAGGTGGAATGGTAGTGGTGGTGACCTCCGTGCTGGAGGGCGATGTGGAGTGGAGGTGGAGAACCAGATCCGAGCTGGAGGGTGATGTGGAGTGGAGGGCGAACTCCATGCTGGAGGGTGATGTGGAGTGGAGGTGGAGGGGGCAGACCATAGCTGGAGTGGAGGTGGTGGTGACCTCCGTGCTTGAGGGTGAAGCGGAGTGGAGCGGAGGTGGAAGAGCAGATCATAGCTGGAGTGGAGGTTGTGATGACCTCCGGGCTGGAAGGTGATGTGGAGTGGAGAGAGAACTCCATGTTGGAGGAGGACTTGTTTCACTACTACATATTGAAATAAAATAGTTCAGTGGCCTTCGTAAGTTCGTACCACTACCTACGGTGCGAGTGTGTGTGTGAGTTTTCATATTTTTGAAGATACTGGACAAATGACAAGCAATGATAAAATTTAGGAAAGCGACCCCAATAAGACATGTGAATGTGTATCAAATGAACTATCCTAGATTTTGACATTGTTTATTTTAGCTGAGAAATTAAAATGCCCGTAATTGCATAAGTGTATAACGCCGAAAATGCTAAAAGGCCTTAAATAATATTTTAAAAATATTTCAGTATAGAAAACTAAAACGACATTCCAGTAATTTGTAAAGTAAAATGCTTGATTGCATACATGTGTTTCCTTCAGAGATGTGACCAGGGGGTCTACCCCAGAGTGTAAATAACACCTCCAATCAAAATCATTGTTCTGCTAGAATTAGAACCTGCGTAGTGAAGCCTGCAAGAAACCTAGGAAATTTACAATTGCAAAATTTTAGCGCTCCCGTCAGTCCGTCACTCACACAATAAGTAAAAATTTCCTTGCAAGACGTATTCAAGCTTTCGATCCGGAAACTGGCACATTATTCAGAGCAATCTTTATGGCCCCACCTGGCCACCCTGGAAAATTTTCTGGCGACGCCCATGCTCCGGAGGTCACCCCTCAACATCATACCCCTCACCCTCCAACGTGGAGCGTGATGTGGAGTGGAGGGTCTCTCTATGCTGGAGGGTGATGTGGAATGGAGGTGGAGAGTCAGATCACAGCTGGATGGGAGATGGAAAGGAGGTGGAGGGGGTTATCATAGCTGGAGTGGTGGTGACCTCCGTGCTGGAGGGTGTTGTGGAGTGGAGGTGGAGAGGAAGATCATAGCTGGAGTGGAGGTGGTGGTAACCTCTGTGCTGGAGGGTGATGTGGAGTGGAGGTGGAGGGCGAACTCCATGCTGGAGGGTGATGTTGAGTGGAGGTGGAGGGCCAGATCGGAGCTGGAGGGGAGATGGAGTGGAGGTCAGGGCAAAATGGACCCCTAACTGTACTAGCAATAGCGTGCTGTAACTCACATATCTTGAATAACATAGGCTGAGTTTCCTCACCTGCTATGTGAAATATCAAAACATGGCGATCCATTAAATTTGTTGTTTCATCCAACATGATTAGCACACGTTCTTTTTAATCCTTTTTTTTTTGTAGTTGTTCCTCATTGGACACTGACATCCGTTCATATATTTCAAGAAATTATTTGATGGCCGGATGAAACTACAATCCAATGAAATTCAAAAGTAAATTAAGTGATAAAATGTGCCGTGGAAAATATTTAAAAAGTAGCAGCAAAAGGAGAGATTAAAGGAGAAATGGGGATTATAGGCAGAGTGAATCGAGAAAGAGATAAAAGTATCAAAAAGGCGGAAACGGTGCTAGAAAATTACCTCCATTTTCAGCGGGAGGCTCTATTTCCCGCACTAGTTTCTTTAACAGACCTCTATTTTTCTTAAAGTGCGAACCTAAAAATCCTGAACCTGGATATGACACATTAAACATGAATTAAACAATACGTCATACAGAATACTTCAACAATGCACGCGGATTAGGATGCTCAAGATAGTTCAAACATCTCGCATAAGAAATATTTCAAACACGCAGCTTAGTAACTCTCAAGTGAACATATAATTGTTTGCTATTGCAGCGAAAGAAGAAATGGAAATGTAAAATAGTAAAAATGCTTTTGTAAAATTCTCACCAAATGAGAGATCAATTGCCATTACTCTTACACTCTTCTCCATGGGACTTGAGTAGTGGCTTTGCAAGTGTAAGACGTGTGTTGTGATCGATCCCGAAAAGGTGCTAATTTTCGGGGGAGAAACGGAACTTATGAACTTGGTGAGTACAGAATCTTAAAGACCTTAATGAAAAGAACTTATTATTAAGTTTTCGTGCATGTGGGATTTTTTTCGGCAGGACTTATTATGGGACCAAATTTCCTATGTTAAGTATATGGGACTATAAGAAACATACTTTCGCGTATTAACGTTGGCAAGGTTGAACGATCAAGGACATCCGGTGACCTTGAGGAGATAATTTCCTAAGTGCCCGCTGCAACGATATTTTCTTGGATTCTCGTGACTGTATATAGACGGCATGGAGGGCTAAGTGGGCTATATCTCCGGGGCCGCTTGGGATGGGTGCTTGATATTTTGGGAGGTCGGTGACCTCACCTGGGAACTTTTTTTTACTCCTCTCGGGAGGCCGGTCTCTCGGGTGTCGGGTCCCCTGATCTACGGCCCTGGGGTTGATATATTGGTTCTCCCAAGTGTAAACTTTGAACTTTAGGGCGTGTGTCGTGCTAGTACGAATACGAGAGATGTCAAAGAGCTTTGAATATACAGATATCACCAAGACTGGACTTGCCAAACTTGAGTCACAGTGGAGGTCCGACGATCCAGATCCTAACAACCCATTTCGGTTAAAATGGATAGAGAAAGTAAAGAAGAAATAAATAAATGTAAATAAACCAAGGTCTAATAAAGAAGAAAAGGAATTGAAACAAAAGCGGAGGAAGTACATGCAGAATGGGAAAAAGCAAACAAAGAAGGCACAGCTAAAACAACGCCTTTGAGAAGTGAGAGAAGAGGGGTCGCTGACCAGGAGAGTATGGATGTACTATCTGGAAGACCAGGTAAACCAATGAACCAAGATGAGGAACCGAATAAGAAGAGACATAGAACACCAGAAGAAGAGGAGGCAAGTAAAGGATATAAACATGAGAAAGAAGTAGAAGAACTGAAGGCACGTTTAGCACACGCAGAAGGAAGAATAACGGAATTGGTAAAGAACCAAGAAAAACTAGCAAGAGAAAACGCAAGACTTAGGGAATGCGAAATTAAGCTGGGACAATGGCAAACGAAAGTAGAAGAACGGGATCAAGATATCGATAAATTGGAAAGAACTATCAACGAATTAAAACAGGAAGCAATAACTGGTAGCTTCACAGTCAACGAACTAGAAATAACCTTCAGCCAGACAGAATCTAGAAGACAGGAGACAGAAGAGAAATTGCAGAAACAGGAAGAAGAAATACGAACATTGTACGCCGAAAATGGAAGGTTGAAGCATGCAAAGGAACCAGCAAGGGAATCAGCTTAGCAGACATGCTGAAGAAAGACACCAAGATACATAAAAAAACAGAATTATAGAGACAAACAAAAGAAAAACGAAAACAACTATCTTAATAAGACCCAAGCAAGGTGAAACACTAAAAGACACAAGGATGAGGATCACCAGAACAATACAAAGAAATGATCAGATAAACTTCCAGATGATCCAGACGAAGACTGCACTGAGTTTGCAGATGGCATCGACCCAGGATGAGGAAAAGCTACTGAACCACCCAAACATGAAAAATAACTTCGATATGTACAACAGAAGTGAGAAGAGAAACCCTCTGATGATCATCTATGGTATCCCCACCGAGATGAAGGAGGCAGAGGTCATAGAGGAATTGCTGGTGAAGAACCTTCAGAGTATTATAGAAGAACAGATGCAACTCATTAAACCTAGGATCAAAACAGGACCAAGGAATCAGGATCGATACCATCTAGTATTTGAAGTACCAAGATAAGTAAGGCAGATTTTGTTGCAGAATCCCAAGGTATATATTGGATACGAAGTCACTAACGTTAAGGACTATCTCGTTGTCACGACTTGTCTGAAATGTTTTGACTATGGTCATGTAGCCACCTATTGTAAAAATGATCCCAGATGTGGAACATGCGGAGAAAGAGGACACAAGAAAAGTGAATGTAGGGAAAAAGAAAAGAAAGTATGTCTACCATGCTATCAAAGGGATAAAAAGTGAAATAAGAAGACTGCCCTCAATATAAATTAAGCCTCCAAAGAACCATAGATAAGTTCGATTATGGCCCATAACCATGATCAAGCAGAAGATCACTAAACCTAAAAAGAAACTCCCTCCCGTGCAAACAAAAAAGAAGTCTGGAAAGACTATTAGAGTATAACAAAAGTAAAAAAAATAGAATCCATAAATAATTGGCTATGAAATGGCTACACAAAATCAACAGAAAATTACTTCCAAATAAAGTTAGGGTATATTAACGTTGAAGAAAGTAACCAAATCGTCATACACTACATAAACCCTGAACTGCAGACCTTCCCTAGGGGTTTTGCGCAAATGATAGCCTTGTCGCATGACAGATTGGAGGAGATGGATCATGAAATCATAGAAGTTCGTGATAACCAAAACCTTGAAATGTATCTATGCAAGAATAGATATGGCTGTGGATTTGTGCATGTCAAGTCATCCAAGGAGGATTTCTTGGAGGACTTGAGTCTGACTTTGGAACTGCTAGCTGCTCTACAGGGAAATATAAGAAAGAAAATTACAATACTGGGAATTGGGATGGGCCTTTGGAGAGCAGCCATGGTTCTAAGAAAAATAAATGAGTGGGAAAATAAAATAAAGAATATTGGATTGGAAATGATAATCAGTGATAAGACCCTCTTTAGAACCATATCAGAAGTAATGGATAACATCAAGCCAAAGAAACATGATGAGAATGAATATAAGGATTTAAGAGAAAAGGAAACTATGGATCTCTCAACCGTAGAGAGTGAAGAAGAGGACAAGGAAATGAACACCGATGAAATAGAAGGAATAGAGGAAAAACCCACCCCCAGGAAAAAGAGAAAAACATGGAGATTCTGGATCCCAAGATTTTACAGGAAAAAAGAACAGCAGAGGATAACCCTGGTGGAGGAAGAAGCCGAGGTGGGACCTGGAACGGGGCCGGAGGCGCAGGGAAGCATGAAGGAAGAGAGACCAGAGGGAGAATTGGTAGAGAAGGAAGATAGAAGTAACATAAACTTCAACCCAAAAAAATTCTATTGGGATCTACACCTAAATTATAATTTATCAAAACTGGAGGAACCACAGCTGTTGACGGCGACTCTCAGGATAGTAGTAAGAAATATTCATCTACAAGGCAAATCAATAACTTTCCCGATTATCGAGGAAGTCGATAAAATCAATCTTAGAGCAAACGGAATCACTACCGACCCGAAGGACTTCCTGAAGTTAATTGATAAAGTATTTGAGAGAAGAAAGGAGTCATTTCAGATGAATAACGTTTACAGGCAGTTTGTTAGGGCATATGGGCGAAATGTATTTAATCCGGTCGAGAGGTCCTGCTACGTCCACACTAGACAACCGTAGCCATGTTTAAGGTGGTCCAAATCAACCTGGACAGATCGAAACTGGCAAATTCCGAAGTCAGAAATTACTGCGAAAAGGAAGAGGTGGACGTAGTTCGTCTGCAGGAGCCTTATACGTACATGGGAAAACTCATAGGAATGCCGACGGATGCCGTAACAATACTGCCAGAGGATAATAATCCTATGGTAGCGGTGGTGGTATTTAACAGAGACATAGAAACCTTGGTGCATCTAAAATACGTAGATAAATGGACATTATGTGTGGATTTGAGGAAGCGCAGCTACAAAATTACAATAGTGAATCTACACTACTAATTCTCGCTTCCATATGACATCTTTGTACGAAGAATAGAAGAAGATATTCGCAATGGACTTTATAATGTGGATGTGATCATTTTGGGAGATTTTAATGCAAAATCGCCATTCTGGCACTGCCCTGTAACTTATCAACACGGAGAAATATTTGAGAACCTGATAGAAAAACATAACTTAGCAGTCGTGAACAGAGAAGGACAACCTTCAATCTTCAGGGGCAGGGCCGGACTGGAAACAAATATAGACGTAACAATGACAAGGGGGAATATATGTAATCATTTGTATGACTGGAACGTTGACGCATATACAACCACAAGTGCCCACGGCGCTGTCCGCTTCGCTATTGATTATGAAAGAAACCAAAATACTAAAGAACAACAAGAGGAAATCACTAAATTTAATTATAATTTTAAATAAACTAAACAAGAATAAAATTGTTGAGGGTCTGATACTTCCACAAACAGTAGAAAACTGTAACCTAACAGAGCTAACAAACAACTTAGAAATAGCTACAAGAAACGCCATAATAAATTCAACACCCAGAGTAAAAAATATAAATCATAAAAGGAAGTCATTTTGGACAGAGAACCTGAACAAGCTAAGAAGAAAAATGAAGGCAAGCAGAAAGAGCTATAGGGCGGCTGGAGACCATATACTAAGAGCAAGAAGACTGGAGAACTATAGAAGCATCAAGCATCAATTTGAAAAAGAACTTCGAGAAACCAAGAAGAAAACATGGAACAATTTCGTGGAAGAAAATCTAAATTTGGATCTATGGGGAATGCCCTACAAGATAATTATGTCTAAGATAAAGGTTAAAGGTGCACTAAACACACTAGAAGACGACCAAGGTCAATACATAACGAACTGGAAAAATGCAATCGAACTTCTGTATGAAAAACTTTTTCCCGACGATCGTATTCAGGACGATAACGAAGAAAATAGAAGAATCAGAAATGACGCCAACAATGTACCAAACAAT